>CAUZXS010004832.1:102500-172500 GCA_963585895.1 Sepioteuthis lessoniana
TCTATTTCAAACAATTCAATTTAGCATAAATACAGAGTTTAATTGCCAAAACAGTTCTATTTCAAGCAATTCAGTTTAGCATAAGTACACAGTTTGGTTCAATTTGACCCATGGATAGGACCCTATCAGTTGGTTCCCAAGTCCACTTTGAACCTGGGAGCGATGGCAATGAAGGGGTGCTCCACATTCCTCAAAGCTCCCACATTAGTGAAACCTCAACATCAGATTGCTTAGTATTATATCCTGAACACTCGTTGAGGTGGGTCTTACCCCTCTGCAGTGAAGATGTCGGTGTATTTGCCGACTTGGCCATTATGTTAATAGAGACAGAGAGACAGAGTTTGGAATTCAATAATACAAAAGCGTTGACAGGCCATAAAATACCAAACAACCAAAAGAATAAAGAAATTGATTAAAACGTTTGGTAAATCTTACATAAATATATATCTTACTTATATATATACATACATATATATATATATATATATATATATATATATATATATATATATATATCTTACCGGTAGATGCAATTTGTGCTTTGAAGAGAAAATACATATTTTAACACATAAATGGCCTGATAAGTTATTAGATGAGAGAAGTGAATTAATAGCTAGATGAAGACATAAGACTAAATTTAAACTATAGACTAAAAAATCTTTTAAAACAGAAATAAATAGTGAAACCAGACAAAAAACGTATCCAATATACACACTAGGAAAAAAATAGGTAGCTAAATAAATGGTATCGAAATTAATATAAGCATTAATATTTCTCTTAAAAGTTAATTATCGAACTTAACATGAAAAGAAAATAAATTAAACAAATAAATAAAAAAGTTAAATTACCGTAATTATAACTGACGGAAGAATTTTGAAAATAAAAGAAATAGGTAAATAAAAAAAACGGAAATTCAATAAAACGAGGAAATAAACCTTTAATATCTTCTCACTTCCCCTCCCCCGCCCCCACGTGTCTATTCAGTTTTATTTATCCATTGGATCTGAAGAAGTCCTGTTATATTTTTCTTCGTGTTTTTGGTTCACCCCAGAAACTGAAAAACAGGATGGAAATAAATTTATAATCCTATATTAACCGGTCTTTGGTTTTTTCTTTAAAGAAATATTGCTCTGTAAAAAATTACATTGAGCTCTCCACCAGGAAAATTTAAATATTCAGCTCCTGAATGATTTTCTTGTCCTGAAGGAATTACTCCCAACTTTGGTTTAACTGGACTGAATAATACTTATATCTTACTTATATATGTATATATATATATATATATATATATATGAGTAAGATATATATAAGTTGTTGGTACATATGAATTTATACAAACAAATGCTAAGTGACATATGCAATAAAGAGATAACAATAAATGGAAAAATAAAAAATAAAAAAGAGGAAAATAGATAAATTTTATTGGAATCTCAAGGGCCCTCTCACCCGATATTTGTCTAGAGAACCAATCGGAAGTTGTTTAAAACAATGTAAACAGATTAATTGACTAAAAGGAGGGAGTGAAAATGAGAATGGTACGGCAAGACCAAGGGGAAGAAAAAATAATTAAAACCACCCCTAGTCAAGCAATAATTATATCCTATTTAATTTAAAGGGTGCTTTCGATTTTGCTTGCACAGAGTAGGCCTGTAAAACAAGATGTAAAGTGCCTCTAGGACGATTATATATATATATGTGTATATTTTTTTTCTTCTGGATCCGTAAAGAGACAAATTAAACTCTGTAAGAATAACATCAATAAAGCTCTATTACATCACTTTTGTAATAGATCCCCCCACTGACGATGGCCCAAAGTCGGGCAGAAAATAGTAGGGATACATACAACTATGGACAATACATAAATCAATTCCCCCCGAATACAATAAAAGTAATACGGGAATTCGAACGGATCCAGAAGAAAATATGTAGACATAAAATGTCTATTATGTTTAATGAAATTTGTATTAACGAAGAAATGCTGCCAAATATATATATATATATGACAAAATGATTGTAGAAATACTTGAAGTCTTGACTGTTTTATATTTTTAGATTTCGTCTCGCCTGATCAGTGCCAATGGCCGATATTTTGTATCATGGCCTCTTTAGGTGAAACTTTGAATCGTGAAAGAATGCCACTGACCGTACTCTCTTGATTCAGCTCCGTGTTATTTTGTTTTGTTTGTTTGTCTGTTTGTTTGTTTCCTAAGCTGAAAATTCATTGCAAGTGTAACATTGGAGGATGCAGAAACATCGCAAAATCTTCGCAGCATATCAGAGAAATATTTGTAGAAGCGCATCGACCGATAAAAAAAACTTGCTTGAATAATATATTGAATAACAAGTGAGTTATTTTGAAGAAAAATGAACATTTCATT
This sequence comes from Sepioteuthis lessoniana, assembly GCA_963585895.1. Lineage (NCBI taxonomy): Eukaryota > Metazoa > Mollusca > Cephalopoda > Myopsida > Loliginidae > Sepioteuthis > Sepioteuthis lessoniana. The sequence goes on from CAUZXS010004832.1 coordinate 104,879, forward strand.
TATTGTCCCTTTCTCTCTTTGTAAATACAGTTTCAATCTTAATACTTTTTATTAATCTCACTCCCATAAACATATCTTTGTGATGAGAACACAAGCAGGAGTGAGGGAGGTGTCCTCGTGGTGTAATGGTTAAAGCACTGAAATACAGGATCATAGGTTCGCGAGCTCAAACTCCAGTCGCGCTATTACGTTCACTTTCGGACAAATACCCTTATCCTCCCAGCGATGGGTTAAATAGTACCATTATTGTTCTTCTAAAAAAAAGGAATGATTTGGCATTAAATAACCCGAGAAGGTTTATATGCCATTAAATTGAATTCCTTATTACTTAGAATCACACACCTCTTCCCTTCGTAGACAGCGGCAGAAGAATTATCCAATGAAGATACTCGTGTTTGGCAAGTTAGAAAAAAGCCGAAGAGTGAAGAGTTTGATTTAAGAGTGAATAACTCACCAGAGCCCAAAAGTTAAAAACAGTTGGTAAAAGTCGATAGAAAAAAAGGGGCTGAAGATTGTAGTAACAAACACACATGATGGAGGTCTTCTGGTATCTTTTTATCTGGTTAGGAGTCGAAAAAGTGGGGCTTTTTTATGGGTTATAAGATTGAAAAAGGGTGATATGAATGAGGGAAAAACAGAAACGACCTGTCGTGGGGTAATGAACAGTAAAAAGATACGAGCAAGATGTTTCAGTGATTAGCACACACAGATATATATATATATATATATATATACATTTGTGCGTTTGAGTATATATATATATATATATATATATATAAACTTTTTATGTTCGAGTATATATATATATATATATATATATACATTTGTGTTTTGGAGTATATACATATATGTATATATATATATTTGTGTGTTTGAGTATATATATATATACATTTGTGTGTTTGAATATATATATATATATATATATATGTACATTTGCGTTTCTGAGTATATATATATATATATACATTTGTGTTTCTGAGTATATATATATATTTGTTTGTTTGGATATATATATATATATATATATATATATACATTTGTGTGTTTGAATATATATATATATACATTTGTGTTTCTGAGTATATATATATATATATATATACATTTATATTTTGGAGTTTATGAATATACCTATACATTTGTGTGTTTGAGTATATATACATTTGTGTGCTTGAGTATATATATATATATATATATATATATATCAGGGGCGGAGATGGACTAGTGCTACTCGTGCCCGGCACGACCAATAACTCGGTCAATGTTATTCAAAATGGATTAAAAATCATTCATTAATTTCAAGCAAACATACCTAGTCTGATCTCAATTAAATTACGTATCTATTCAAGTTTCGATAACTAAGTAGCCAAAAGTTCATAAATATATCTGGGAATAATACAACGATGCTGTTTTGAACGGATGGTCTTTGTCCGGCCACCGTCAGATCCATTGAACATCCCATAAAATCGGCTATAATGTTGAACACGCGTAATCCGTGCCAAGCACAAGACCCTTGTAATAACAGTAATGTTAGAGAAATCTCGCTTTTGGCTGTAGCCAATAGCAAAAGCAACTCAAAATACCGTGCTCAAAAAAATTAGCACAATGTGACTGCTGACAGCTGTCTTGGGAAGAGGGCGAGGGACAGAGAGAGAGGGGGGGAAGAGAGAGGGGGGATAGCAGATTATAGCCGTCGCCGACGTCATCATCATCGCTATGGTAAATGTTGGTTAAACGGCGTGTTTTAATTCGTTTTTTCACCAACAGATCTCTATTTCTTTTAAGAATGTTGCATATATTACATTCTGTAACTAAAATTTGTTTATTTGAATACATTTTCAACAAATAATCTTTGTCATCAATTTCTTTATTCTAATAAACATATTTTTCTCGTCATAGTAATGAACATCTCTTTTCTTCTATACTTTTGAAAGGAAAAAAAATTATCTTATCTACTGTATTAACAAGACTACAAATTATATAGTATCTTGATAGTTTACAAAAAAAACCCCACCATGCAAGGTACGTTAGTCAATCTGTACTATACAGTGGAGAATCACGCAATAGCAACTATAATGACTTACTTTGGGTCCACAGACCACGGGTTGGGAACTGAAGTTGACAGGGGGGGCACGAGTAGCAAAAATAGGCTAGAGTTGCCACTGATATATATATATATATATATATATATATATATATATATGTGTGTGTGTGTGTGTGTGTTTGAGTATATATATATATATATAAATATAAAGAGAGAGCGACGCACATCGTCTTGTATATATATATAACATTTACATTATATCTCGAGAGATACACTCATTGAAACATTGGCTACAGAACAGCAGAGGCCTATACGTTGATTTAGACACTGACATTCATAAAGGAGATGCTCGGATTGTAATGGCAATCGTTGTAAGAAATGGACACATTGACCCGAGTTCAAACCGGGACGTGGCAGTTCGCATTTTCACATTGTGCTGATACCCTTGCGGAAGGTAAAAATCCAACTGTTCTCCCTTCAGCTATGTGTAAATATTAGGGCAGACTGGGATCCTTAACCCTGGTATGCCTACCGCTCTCGGAGAAAGAAAACTCTGAATTGAAACCTGTTAAAATCTGCTTTAAAATTGACCTTGTGTCACATCCTGCCCGCGCAGAGCGGGTTGGTAAACAACCCCCCCCCACACATATATATATATTATTTGAAAAAAAAAACAATATTCGGTCACATTCGGATAGTTGGGTTTTTCTAGGAATAATATTATTTCTCGGTGGATTTTATTAACATAGAGCTCTTTAACAGGAATATTTAAATATTCACATTTGAATATTTTAATTATACCGATTGAATTGTTCCCTATTCTGGATTTAATGGCTTGAAGAATACCTCATATATATATATATATAGTCTCAAACCCAGGACGCATTTTTAGTGAGGGCTTTACGCGTGCAGTGTAGCTGCAGTCAACCCAAACTAAGTCACCCGAAGAAAGTGATTGAATAAATGTATATATATATATATATATACCAACCCCACCAGATAAATTGGTATATATATATATATATATATATATATATATAGAGAGAGAGAGAGAGAGAGATTTATTCAATCACCTTCTCAGGGTGTTTTAGTTTGGGTTGACTGCATCTACAGTGCATAGGTAAAGCCCTCACTATAGTGCAACTGGTAGTGAAGCTCCAAACTTGGAACCCTTAGGAGTGTTAAGAATTCCTCCATTGCAGTTACTCTGAGGTCCACTCTTAGAATCAGGTAGATATGTGTGAAAGTTATTGGATAGGAATGCGTTAAATCATATGAGTAAGTAAAAGTAAAGTTGGCAACATTAGACGAGGGTGACCCGAAGGCTTCCTTTTCAACAGCTACTACACCGTGGTGTAGGGGATTGCTCCACTTTACCCTTGATCCTTACCTTATAATGCTGAGTGCTAATCAAAGCGGTATCAAGTACCATTTTTGAGTCTTTGGTATGACTCAACCTGGGATTGAACCCTAGTCTCCCAAACCATTGGCAAACACTCAACTCATTTAATCGGGTGTGGAAATTATTTGTATTCATATTTACCCAACCCCTCCGCTCGGGTAGGATATGAGACAAAGTCAATTTTTAAGCGGTGTTTAACAGGTTTGAATTCAGAGTTTTCCTTCTCCTAGACTAGTTGCCCCACCAAGGCTGAAGAACCTAGTCTGCCCTACTATTTACCCATAGCTGGAGGGAGAATAATTGGATTCATACCTTTCCCAAGGAATTAGTGCTATATGAAATGCAATCAGTCTCGTCCATGATTTGAACTCGTGTCGCCGTGTCCATTTCCTACGACGATAACCATTACATCACGGATGCCTCCACAAAGCAAATTATTTGTATTAACTAGAAATACTCGATACCATATAAATGTGTGCCAGCGAATTATATTTTTATAGACAAAAATTTGTTTTTAAATTATTGCAATAAAACGCTGAATATTTAAATGATTATACTGAAACGTTAATAAATTAATTAAATCTTGGTTGTTGTTGGTTGGTTGATTTTATGGCATATCAACTTTTGTAGGCTATTTAACGCCAAATCCATTTTATGAAAATACTTCTATTTCAAACAATTCAGTTTCGCATAAGCTCGCAGTTTAAATGTAAGTACGGTTTAATTGTCAAAAACATTTCTATTTCAAGCTGTTCAGTTAATCAAACAGTTCTAATTCAAACAATTCAGTTCAGTATAAGTGTGCAGTTTAGTTCTATTTAACCCATAGATAGGACCCTTATCAGGTGCTGCCATTCCGGGCCAGAGTGGAACTGGGAAAATGGCAATTAGGGGGTACTCCGCATTCCCCAAAGCTCCATCATCACTGGAACCTCACCATCAGATAGTTTAGTGTCATATACAGGACACTCGTTGGGGAGGTCTTACCCCTCTGCAGAGGTGCAGTCGATGTATTCTACAGCCCCAGTCGACTGGGCTTAAATGTTGATGTCAAATAACCCATAAGGAATTGATATCCCATTAAACTAACAAGCCAAACCAATCAATCCAAAATCTCCTTGTATTGGTCTTCATTTCTTTTCTAAATGGCTTCTTACCAGGATTTTTTGTAACACTGACTACTTGTAAGAATTATATTCGTATTTAAACATATAAGCTGAACAAAATTCTTTTTTTATAAATTGTCATAAACTCAATTGGACAATAGAGAAAAGAAAGTTAATACTTTTCGTATTCATAATTTTTTTTTTGTATTCGATATTTAATGTGCCATTATTATTCTGTATCATGGAATTCTGTTCAAAATCAAAGATGTTACAAAATAGAGAGTCTTCACAATCAAATGGTTGTAAAATAACTTTCACGATAATTGGCATCAAGTAACACTTTTTGAGTCTTCCGTATAACTCGACCTGGGATTGAGCCCAGGTCTCCCGGGCCATTGGTGAACACTCTACCCAGTTGGAAAAATGGGCCAGAATTTATATCTACCAATCCCTCCACTTGGGCAGGATTTGACACGAGATCAATTTTCAAGTAGAGTTTAACAGGTTTGAATTGAGTGTTTTTTTTTTTCTCTTAGACTGGTTGCCTAATCAGAGTTAAAGAACCTAATCTGCCCTGCTTATTCACTATAGCTGGAGGGAGAATAAATGGATTCGTACCTTTTCCAAGGGTGTTAGTGCTATGGGAAATGCAATCAGCCTCGTCCAGTATTTGAACTCGCCAATGGTCCGGGAAACCAGAGTTCAATACCAGGTCGAGTCATACCAAAGACTCAAAAACTGATAGTCGATGCTTGACTCTCAGTATTATAAGGCAAGGATCAAGAGTAAAGTGGAGCGATCCAGGGAATGGAGTAGCACCCTCCCCTACACCTCGGCGTGGTAGCAATTGAAAAGGGAGCCTTCGGGTCACCCTTTACTAAGGTCGCCAACTTTACTTTATATATATATATATATATATATATATATATATATATATATATATATATATACGTGTGCCTGTTTGTTTACCAGATGTGGATCTATCCCTCAATAATAGATGCTGTCAGCGTATTCTATACTCTGCCGACTTAGCCAGAAAGATTTTAAGCTTTCATGGGATAAACAATCAATCAAGTCTTCTCGGAAGCTGAAGAAGAGACGTGCTTATAACACTGTTGAATGTTTGGAAAGAAAAAAGGCATTACACATGTGTAGTTACACAACTTTGAGAATATATGTATGTACCCAACCCCTCCTCTACGAGCAGGATGCGGCACAAGATTAATTTTCTGACAGAGTTTAAATCATCAACTATATCAACGTATATCTATCTGGCGTTTTACCTTTAGGACTGCGACTGTAGCTACATATAGCATGATTTTAAGAATTCGACTATCGTCGCTCACGGAGGAGAAAAGATTTTGCATCGCGGAAGACTTTTGGGATTGTGCAGCGTAATTCTTTGTAAAAAAATTTCTACAGGTAATCAATCTCTTTTACTGTGTTTCACGTTCTTACACCTGACAATACTTGATTACCTTGCTGGTTAAAATAAATAAATAAATAAATACAAATTTTAAAAAATGATTTGATAAACAAAGAAATTTGTAATTCCACCCTTAAGATGAGATCAGTATTTGGAATGTTTGGATACACCTTCTTTCTTCTTTCATCACCCCCGTCCAGCCATGCTCCTACCCTGTTAGTTTTCATTGCACCCACTCACTTTACCCAACAAAACACTCCCTACCCACTTCACGAAAAATAACTCAACACCTAATCAAACATATATCAAAGATTGTTTCATCTTTTTTCTTTCTCTCTCTCTCTCTCTCTCTCTTTAAATGAAGTCAGGTTTTTAACGTGACGTTAACTTGTTTATTTACAAACAGTGCAAAAATCAGCTCTTATATACAGGCTGGCCAGGTATTCGAGAACACGCCTTTAATGGGCGTAACGTAAAGTTTCACGAAATACGCCAGATTTCAGCATTCTCATTCGTCTTTTCAGATGCACTACGAGCGCTTACATGGCAGCTTCCAATATGATACACGAAAAAAAAAAAAATTCTGTGCTGTGCTCGTAGAACAACACGATGACAATAGCAACTTGGAATGGCCAGCTTCTTCAAAGTCAAGTCGGGTGTCCTCCTAGTGTAATGGTTAAAGCGATGCACTGTGGAATCGTAGTAAGCGAGTTCGAACTCCAGTCGCTCTATTACGTTCACTTTGAGAGAAATACCCTTGGGAAACGCGTGAACCCCCTTATCCTCCCAGCTATGAGTTAAATAGTACCACTACTGTTCTTATAAATGGATGGCTTTGGCATTAAATAACCTACAAAGGTAGATATGCCATTAAACAAAGAAACCAAACCAAAGTCAGGTACAAATCGTCGTCCGTGTCAAAAAGAAACATTCTAAATGGAGTGATTAATCGATAGATTGATTTTAACAGCATGTCAACCCATCTAGGGTTATTTCATACCTAAAGATTAGGGAATCGCGTTCATTCATATTTACACTATTTGTGCAGATGGGACTCTAACAGTTACTACCACTCCGGGTCAGAGTGGATTTGTGAGTAATGATAATGAAGCAGCATTCTGCATTCACCAAAGCTCCAGAACTGGAGCCTCACCATTAGATACAATTTCGTATCATGCCCAGGACAGTCAGTGGTCACACGTTGAAGCGACCTATCATTTTTTTTTCTGGCAGGCTCAGGACATCGTTAATGACGACCCCCAGCAAGATGATAAGAATTGTGATTGAAATAGTGTATTGAAATCAAATGTAATACGGGCTTTTGCCAAAACCGTTTTCAAGTAGTATACTCCGTGACCCAGCGTGATTCCAGTATGTAAAAAGAAAGTTGGGGTGAAGATGCCATGATTTTCACTCGCACAAAATGACTTTGTCTAATGCACATTTTTCATATGATGTACGTGAGTGGCCTAACGTTGAGGAAATGGATGCGGTGATCTGAGTTCTAATCTAGGAGACGTCTATTTGCGTTTCACTTCGCACTAACGTGGTTGGAAAAACAAGGATCGACAAAACTATAGGTAAATAGGAGGGCAGTCTAGGCTCTTTAGCCTTGCTAGGGAAATGGGTTTTAAAGAAGCAAAACTAAAAATCCATACAAGTTGGTCGGATGGTTGAGAATTTCATTTTAATGGAGGCAAATGCTACTTTAAAATATATTAAACCCTTATAAGACCTCATATACAATATTGTACTTAGGCCTGGGCTTGAGAGTGTAGACATGGAAATTGAAGTGTGATATTGAGATTAGAGAGCAATAAGGAAGAATTGCAAAACTAATACAAAGATTAAAGATTACCGTTACAGAGAGAGAAATTAGGATTAACAATTAAAAGAAATTTTATAGGATAAAATTTGAAATATAAAAAGAATTTTGAGGGAATAAAATTTGATATGAAGAGAATGATATTAAAGCCAAGTTTAGTAGCTTTTTGGTGCCCTATTGTCTGGGATTCCTTCTCTCTTTTCCACTCTGGCCAAATCAAGTGCCGCACGTGGTCGGCTTGATTTTTTTCTCGGAAATAATTTTTTATACTATTGGCCCATTACCATAATGGTTAGAGTTTTCGTCAATGGCCCAAGAGACCAGGGTTCAATCCCAGGTTGAGTTAAATTAAGACTCAAAAAATGGTACTTGATGCCTCCTTGCTTAACACAGTAATTCAAGATACGGATCAAGGGTTAATGGAGCAATCTAGCGCCAGCCTCTACACCTTGGTGTAATAGCTATTGAAAAGGAAGTCTTCGGGTCATCCTCGACTACGGTCGGCCAACTTACTTTACTAGAAAGAAGAATGATAAATGATCTAATTTTTTAATCGTTTGTATGCACTCAAATATATACCAAATATTCCGATCTAATATAAATAATTTGCAATCAGTCGTATTCTGATTTAAGACAAATAATTTGCACTCAGTCGTATTCTGATTTAAGACAAATAATTTGCACTCATTCTTATTCTGATTCAAAACAAATAATTTGCACTCAATAGTATTCTGATTTAAGACAAATAATTTCCAATCAGTCGTATTCTGATTTAAGACAAATAATTTGCACTCAGACTTATTCTGATTCAAGACAAATAATTTGCACTCAGTCTTATTCTGATTCAATACAAATAATTTGCACTCAGTCTTATTCTGATTTAAGACAAATAATTTGCACTCAGTCGTATTCTGATTTAAGACAAATAATTTGCACTCAGTCTTATTCTGATTTAAGTCAAATAATTTGCACTTATTCTTATTCTGATTCAAGACAAATAATTTGCACTCAGTCTTATTCTGATTCAATACAAATAATTTGCACTCCGTCTTATTCTGATTTAAGACAAATAATTTGCACTCAGTCTTATTTTGATTTAAGACAAATAATTTGCAATCAGTCGTATTCTGATTTAAGACAAATAATTTGCACTCAGTCGTATTCTGATTTAAGATAAATAATTTGCACTCAGTCTTATTCTGATTTAAGACAAATAATTTGCTCTCAGTTGTATTCTAATTTAAGACAAATAATTTGCACTCAGTTGTATTAATGATTTAAGACAAATAATTTGCACTCCGTCTTATTCTGATTTAAGACAAATAATTTGCACTCAGTTGTATTTATGATTTAAGACAAATGATTCGCACTCCGTCTTATTCTGGATTAAGAAAAATAATTTGCCCTCAGTCTTATTCTGATTTAAGACAAATAATTTGCCCTCAGTCTTATTCTGATTTAAGACAAATAATTTGCACTCATTCTTATTCTGATTCAAGACAAATAATTTGCACTCAATAGTATTCTGATTTAAGACAAATAATTTCCAATCAGTCGTATTCTGATTTAAGACAAATAATTTGCACTCATTCTTATTCTGATTCAAGACAAATAATTTGCACTCAATAGTATTCTGATTTAAGACAAATAATTTCCAATCAGTCGTATTCTGATTTAAGACAAATAATTTGCACTCATTCTTATTCTGATTCAAGACAAATAATTTGCACTCAGTCTTATTCTGATTCAATACAAATAATTTGCACTCCGTCTTATTCTGATTTAAGACAAATTATTTGCACTCTGTCTTATTCTGATTTAAGACAAATAATTTGCACTCAGTCGTATTCTGATTTAAGACAAATAATTTGCCCTCAGTCTTATTCTGATTTAAGACAAATAATTTGCACTCAGTTGTATTCTGATTTAAGACAAATAATTTGCACTCGGTTGTATTTATGATTTAATACAAATAATTTGCACTCAGTCTTATTCTGATTTAAGACAAATAATTTATGCAAAATGCATGGTAAAAAGCAACCATTTCTATTTAATGATAAGTATTTATTTCTATACGTTTATATGATTTAAAGTAACTAATTAGAAAATGTCAGGGGAATCGCTGAATTTTAATAGTATAAATGCAACGCCGCGACCTTGCTGGAAACGAATTCGAATCCGAATCGTGCCATAGCGTTCACTTTCGGACAAATACCTCTGAGAAAAAAATGAACCTCTTCATACATAGCCACACTGTAGGGTAAATAGTGTCCTTCTACAAGGATATCTTCAGCATCAAATAACCCACGAAGAATGATATTCCATTAAAATAAAAAAAAATAAACGAAATAATCCTTAGCCAATAATTATAGCTTGACGTAACTATTATTAATACAGACATTTTGCGCACGTTAATTTAGGCGTGCGTGTGCATGTGTGTGTATATGTGCGCGTGCGCACGTGCGTGTGTGTGTGTGTTTGCGTGTGTTTGTATGTGCGTGTGTGTGCGTGTGCCAGTGTTTTAAAATGTAAACACTTCTATACGAGTACTTTTTATGATATTCTCCCAGAGATGTATTACTTGAATATCCAACAGAAGATTCCAAGAATGTTTTTACAGGAATGATAAACAATTAAATACTGTTTGGAATCATGATCTCATGAAGTTATTCCAATAGAATTCTTCACATTCTTTCGAATCCCTATATATATATATATATATATATATATATATAACAACGACAACGTAAAACTTGAAGTCATGGTGGATTATACTCTTTTTATTGATTTCCTATTTCTTTGTTCAAAATATGTAAATATTGATTAGCATTGGGCACTGTATGGCTTTAACAAAATAAATTCTTTATATATATATATATATATATATATATATATATATATATATATATATATATAAAATAAAGGGAAATGGATAAGCCAAACACTGACAACGGATTCAATATTTCGTTCTATATTGGATGAAGTCCTGTTTCCAATAAAGAATGAAATATTGAATCAGTTGTCAGTGTCTGGTTTATCCACGTTTCCACTTATCCTTATCATCTTGTCTGATTTACCAAAATCTACCATTTCTGATCAATTGGTTGTTTGGGTTTTATGGTATATCAACCTTTATATGTTATTTAACGCCAAATCCATTTTTATGAAAATATTTCTATTTCAAACAATTCAGTTTAGCATAAGTACGCAGTTTAAATGTAAGTACAGTTTAATCATATTTACCCAACCCCTCCGCTCGGACAGGATATGACACAAGGTCATTTTTTAAGCGGAGTTTAACAGGTTTGAATTCAGAGTTTTCCTTCTCCTAGACTAGTTGCCTAACCAAGGCTGAAGAACCTAGTCTGCCCTACTATTTACCCATAGCTGGGGGGAGAATAATTGGATTCATACCTTTCCCAAGGGTATTAGTGCAATGTGAAATGCGTTCAGTCCAGGATTTGAACTCGTGTCGCCGTGTCCAATTCCTGCGACGATAACCATTATACCACGGGCACCGTTTAATTGAGAAAATCATTTTTATTTCAAGCTATTCAGTTTAGTCAAGCAGTTCTAATTTAGCTAATTCAGTTTAGTATAAGTACAGATTTTGTTTACACACAGTTAAATGTTAAAACAGTTCTATTTTAAACAATTCAGTTTAGTTTAAGTACAGTTTCAATGTCAAAAAGCAGTTCCATTTCAAATAATTCAGTTTAGCATAAGCATGCAGTTTAAATGTACTTACAGTTTAATTGTCAAAACATTTCTATTTCAAGCTATTGAGTTTTGTCAAACAGTTCTAATTCAAACAATTCAGTTTAGCATAAGTATGCTGTTAGTTCTATTTAACTCATAAATAGGACCCTTATCAGGTGCTACCATTCCGGGCCAGAGTGAACCTGGGAGCAATGGCAATTAAGGGGTACTCTGCATTCCCTAAAGCTCCTGCATCACTGGAACCTCATCATCAGATTGTTTAGTGTCATATACAGAACACTCATTAGGAGGAGGTTACAATATACTACAGCCAAGCCGACTGGGCAATCTACCATCTCTCCATATATGTATATATATATATATGTGTGTGTGTGTGTGTGTGTGTGTGTGTGTGTGTGTGTGCGTGTGTGTGTGTGTGTGTAAATAATGGAGTGTAAATCGACAACATATAAAGAAAAAATCATAACAAGTTAATCCAAGTAGAAGGAGAGGTTTAATGAGAAGCAAAGTCAACACTTTTTCTTGTCATAAACGGCCAACTTTTTCTTGTTATACAAATTTTCCCGAGGTTTTCGTATTTTGCACTTTTAAACATCCATCGTTGATTTAACATCACTAACATCATCCCTCATAGTCCTGATGATGGTTCATTAGAACCGAAACTCTATAGTGCCAACTTTGGTTCTCAATAAATCTCTCCTTCTACTTGGATTACTTTGTTACAATTTTTCTTTATATATATATATATATATATATATATGTACGATACTCTGTGGCATATTCCAAAAACGTTCTGACAGAGATGATAAACAGGTTGAGACTGTTTTAAATCATGTTTTCAAGAAGTTATTCCGATAGAAGTATTAACATTTTTTCGAATCACCACAACTCACCCAGAATCCTCTTGGGAAGTCTCCGTGGTGCAATGGGTAAGTTGCTGCATAGTGATATCGTGATGTGTATTTACCAATTATTTACTCATAAACAAATTAATAATAGTTGGATTCATATCTTTCCCAAGGGTATTAGCGCTATGTTCAATACAAGCAGACTCGTCCAATATATATATATATAATTCATGGAATGTAGACTGCGACCCAGGGTTTCATGGAGTTTTTTGCAAAACAACAATAATCAGGCAGTTAAGAATATTGTATAATAGCTCTATCCTAGATATTGAGCACTCTCCATATCATATTGCACTTGGTTCGACACATACCCCAAAAGTGATTTAGTGACAACCAACACTCTTATAATATATATATATATATATATATATATATATATATATATATATGTATATTGACCTGGGTTCAATCCCAGGTCGAGTCATACCAAAGACTTTAAAATGGTACTTGATGCCTCCTTGCTTAACACTCAACATTTTATGGTACGGACCAGGGGTAAAGTTGAGCAATCCAACGAAAGGAGTAGCGACTTCTCCTACACCTTGGTGCAGTAGCTATTAAAAAGAGAGGCTTCGGGTCACCCTCGACAACAGTCGACAACTTTACTTTATATATATATATATATATATATATATACCAACGCCTCCGCACGAGCGGAATGCGACACAAGGTTAGTTTTAAGCCGCTTTTAACAGGTTTGAATTCAGAGTTTTCCTCTTCGTAAACTGGTTACCTAACCAAGGTTAAAGAGACCAGTCTGCCCAATTATTTAGCCATAACTAGAAGGAGAATAGTTGGATTCATTGCTTTCACAATAGTTTTGGCGTTGTAAGGGATGCAACAGCTTTGTCCAGGACTTTGAACTCGGATCGTTGTGTCCATTTGCTTCAATAGTAACCATTACACCACGAGTGACATCGAAGTGAGCGAGTTCGAACTCCAGTCGGGCTATTACGTTCACTTTTGTCCTAATACCCTTTGGAATTAAGGCCCTTTATTCACCAGGCTATGGGCTCAATAGGACCACTGCCGTTCTTCTCAAAGAATGGCTTTGGCATTAAATAACCCACAAAGTTTGATATGCCATTAAACAAAATAATAAAACAAAAGCAGAATCCTAATCTGATGAAAACTTTTTCGATGGCACAACTATTGTTTTTGTTGTTGCTTTGTGCGGGATGGTGCTGCTTATGTATATTATATGGTAAAATGGTAACATTTAAAATGGCGAGGAAAATCAATAGAAGACAGGAATAATGGCTACATAACGGTAATCATATGATAAAGGCACTTTAATAGAAGCATTAACATTTTTTTAATTATCTTTGAAAAACTCTGAGAATGTGTTGATAGGAATGGTAGACAATTGGTTTGGTTTGGTTTCATGGCATATCTACCATTGTTGGTTATTTGATGCCTAATCCATTTTTATACATATAAATAGTTATTTTTCAAAAAATTTAGTTTAGCATAAGTACACTGTTTAAATGTCAAAAACAGTTCTATTTCAAACAATTCAGCTTAACATAAATACAGTTTTTTGTTGACACCCAGTTAAATGTCAAAACAGATCTATTTCAGTTTAGCATGTGCACAGTTTGAATATCAATCACTTCTATTTGACCTACAGATAAAACACTATCAGATGCTAGGACTCCGGGCAAGATTGGACCTGGGTGTGATGGCAATAAAGGAGTACTCCGTATTCCCCAAAGCACCAGCATTACTGGAGCCACACCATCGGATTGTTTAGTGTCATATCTAGGACACTCGTTGAGGGGGATGGAGACTTGCCCCTCAGCAGATATGTATTCGGGGTATTCTTCTGCTCTAACTGAATGGGCCAGGTAAACAATTGGTTTGGTCTGGTCTGTTAGTTTAATGATATATCAACTTTCGTGGGGTAAACAATTGCGGTCTGTTTCAAGTCGTAATATGGTAAAGGTACTTCCATATAAGTGTTGACATTTTTTAATCCCCAGTGGCATATTCCAAAAATGTTCTGACAGTGATAATAAACAGGTTGAGACTGTTTTAAATCATGATTCTAAGTTATTCCGATAGAAGTATTAACATTTTCTCGAATCACAACACACACACACACACACACACACACACATATATATATATATATATATATATGTCAAGTCACTTTTTATTCATATATTTTACCTTTTTTGTTTCTTTTCCTTCGACTCTATTTATAAAGAAAATAAAAAAAAGGTTTTACTGGCTTCGTGCCGTTGTATATTGACGCTGCTGTCGTCAGCGCCATCTGGGAAAAGTGACCGAATGTTTGCCTGACAAGGGTGGTTCACAACATCCAACCAAATACAACTAAATATCAATAGCAACCAACCAAAAAAAAAAAAATTCCTTTTTGATGAGGGGTAGTCACCGTTGCGCAGGGCTAACATACTGGACTGCGACATTGTAGTAAGCGAGTTTGAACCCCAGTCGCGGTTTTACGTTTATAAAATACGAAAGCATTCTGTAAAAATCTTACTCAAACTTTATAGGCTCCCACCTTAGGGAAAGTTATGAATTTTCTCACCCAACCCCCACCAGTTATGGATTAAATGATATCACTACTGTTCTTCTACAAGAATTGCTTTGGCATTAAATAACCCTCGAAGGTTGATATGCCTTTCAACAAAGAAATCAAACCAATAATAAAAGTGTGTAATGAAAAATCTCCAAAAACTTGCTAAAGGGACCGGAAGACAAAGAAATCAAACTGTTGTATATTGACCTCCGACCCGGCTTGGCAGTCAAAATAGGAAATGCACCGGTGTAAATAACAGGTGCATCCGGTCGAAGAATATCAGAATATAACCTTGACCGTAGACGGGTTGAATGAGTGCGATTTGTGACGCCCACAAGAAGAAGGTGCATGTCGAACTATTATATAACTCGGTGCACAGGAAGTTCAATCAGTTGGAGATAAGATACGGTAGAGAGAACCAGCACCCAGAGAGGCTGGGGCCCCAGGCCCCGGTTGAGCAGCCCAGGAGAACGAGAAAGAAATGCTGTTATGGCCAAAAGAGTGGAGGTCAATACGTTGCAGATCTGTTCGGTCTCCAACTTCCTCTCACAGTAAAACCTTTAGTAACCCTTTCGAACCCTTTCAAATAAAGTGAGAGGTATATTTTTCTAAAGAACTGTGACGCTCGTCTTTATTGTGTCGTCGTTATGATTCTGCATGCATCTGCATATGAGTATACAACAAAACCAATAATAATCGGGTGTTATGAAAAATCTCCAAAAACTTGTTAAAGGGACCGGAAGACAAAGAAATAAAACCAATAATAATAGTGTGCTATGAAAAATCTCCCAAAACTTGCTAAAGGGACCGGAAGACAAAGAAATCAGAGAACTGTAGCATTATTAAGATCGACCAGAATACTGAGAAGAGTCCTGGAGACTTGAGGAGTGAAATACTATCAGCTAATGCAATTGTGAGAAACTTGCTCGGACAGAAACTAGAGGAACTGGATATATACGATACATCAACACACCCTCGTGGAGAACAAAACGAGAGGAAAAACGTAGCCACGGTAAGGACTGACGACAAAAAGGCATACAATATGGTCCCCTAAAGCTGGATAATAGACTGTCTCAAAATGTACAAGATATTCGACGAATACCGGAAAGTGGAATATAAAGCAAGTGAAAAAAACTTAGCTGAGGTGAAAATCCCGAGAGGAATCTTCCAGGGAGATGCGCTATCACCTTAACTATTTGTAATAACGATTATGCCACTGAATTACATACTTAGGAAATGCACTGGCGGAGGAAAACTTCATAAATCGTAAGGAAAAATCAAACACCTTATGTTTATGGACATTTGGCGAAAATGAAAAAGAATTGGAAACCCTTATACTGTCAGTGAGGATATACAGAGGTGATATAAGGATGGAATCTAGCATAGAAAAATGTGCTTTACTGATAATGAAAAGAGGAAAACGACAAATAACGGAAGGAACAGAACTATCTAATCAGAACACTTGGAGAAAAAGAAAAATTACAAATACTTAGGAATATTGGAAGCAGACACCATCAAACAAGCGGAGAAGATATGTCTCGACCTGAAACTCCTGGACCATTGGCGAACACTCTACTCACCGACTATGTGTGTCAAGAAAAGAAGGAAGAAGAATAAATTAAAGTTGGCGGCTTAGTCGAGAGTGACCCGAAGGCTCCCTTTTCAATAGCTACGACGCCGAGGTGTAGGAGAGGGCATTACTCCATTTCCTTGATTGCTCCACTTTACCCTTGATCCTTACCTTATAATTTTGAGTGTCAAGCATGGCGGCATCAAGTACCATTTCATAGTTTTGGGTATGACTTGACATGGGATTAAATCTTGGTCTCCCGGGCCCATTGGCGAACCCTCAACTCATTTGGCCAATACACGCCAGTATTCAAGATAGTATCAATACCTCAATAAGACGTCTCGAAGACCACATAAAAATAGCAAAGAAAGACTGATCACAGTAACCAGAAGCAGCACAAACAATACAAGAATCAACAGAACAACAATAACTAGAAACTAAAGATGGGAAGAAAAACATTGTACGGAGTTTTCAAGCGCAAACAAGAGAAATCTCACACGAGAAGACCGGGACATGGCTAAGAAAAATAAATCTTAAGAAAGAAACTGAATCTCTTCTAATAATGTTTTCTCACTGAAGTTTAAGTAACAGTAAGACTCTTCAAGTCACCAGGACTCTTCTCAGTATTCTGGTGGATCTTAATAACGTAGCTTGAATGGTTTCACTCGTCCTCTTATTTCTAAGTCCTCCAGTCCCTGTACCAATCCTTTGGTGACTGTACCGAGCGCACCAGTGACAATTGGTATCACCGTCACTTTCATGTTCCATAATTTTTTCGGTTCTCTAGCAAGGTCTAGATACTTGTTTCTCTTTTCGATTTCTTTTAGTTTTACCCCATGGTCTGCTGGAACGAAAAAGTCTACTATCCGGCCGGTTCTCTTTTTTCTTTTTTTTTCTTTTTTTTTGTTATCAGTAGGTCTGGTCGTCTTGCCGAGATTTGGTGATGGTTTACATCGCTAAATCCTAGAGAAGTTTGTGTGTCTTATTTTCCAGGACGGGTTCTGTGTTATGCCTACACCATTTGTCTGTATGGTCAAACTTAAACTTCTTGCATAATTCCCAATGGATCACTTTCCCCACCCAGTCATGTCTAGTCTCATACTCTTTTTGTGCTAATTTACTACATTCGCTTATGTGATTGAAAGATTCGTCCCTATGACCACATATTCTACATCTGTTATTTTGTTGCATCTTGTCTGTTTTTGCTTTGATATGATATCCTTAAAACATTGTTTTGTGCAGCTATCAAAAGAGATTCAGTTACTCTCTTAAGGTTTTTCTTTCTTAGTCATGTCCAAATTATTATCATTATTATTAACGAAATTATTTTTATCCTAGTTGCAAATTTTACGCACTAGCAAAAGCTGGTGGTCTTTCAGTGGAGTTTGAGTGACATCAAGTCTCTTCAAATATCCAGGACTCCTCTGAGTATTCTAGCTGACGTCATTGAAGTTGTGCAGAAGTGCTAAGAATCTTATTATGTGTCCACTTCTGCGCGTCAGACGATGATTTTCATTCTATGTCGAAATATTGCTTGCTTTCACCAGCTATTTTCGTCTACGTTTGTGCAATTTCTTCTTTCTTTCTTTCTTTCTTCTTTTTTTTTTCTTTCTTTCTTTTGAAAAACTGATGATATCGTTCTCTTTTTTTCCTGATCTTTCTTTCGTATTTTTTTCCTTTTTAACTGCAACCTTTCTTTCTTTCTTTCTTTCTTTCTTTCTTTCTTCTTCTTTTTTTCTTTCTTTCTTTCTTTTGAAAAATTGATCTTATCTTTCTCGTTTTTTCCTGATCTTTCTTTCGTATTTTTTTTTTTTTCCTTTTTAACTGCCACCTTTCTTTCTTTCTTTCTTTCTTTCTTCTTTTTTCTTTCTTTCTTTCTTTTGAAAAATTGATCTTATCTTTCTCGTTTTTCCTGGTCTTTCTTTCGTATTTTTTCTCTTTTTAACTGCAACCTTTCTTTCTTTCTTTCTTTCATTCTTTCTTTCTTTCTTTCTTTTGAAAAATTGATCTTATTTTTCTCTTTTTTTTTTTTTTTTTCCTGATCTTTCTTTCGTATTTTTTCCCTTTTTAACTGCAACCTTTCTTTCTTTCTTTCTTTTGAAAAGTTGATCTAATTTTTCTCTTTTTTTCCTGGTCTTTCTTTCTTTCTCTGTGGATTCCACTCAGGGGAATGGCAAAAGTGCTTAACAGTGTCCTCGAAGTAAGCGAGTTCGAACTCGAGTCTCGTTATTACGTCCATTTTCGGAATAATACTCTTTGGAAAGGCATGAAGAACTATAGGTTTATTCATATCATTGCTTTCCTTCTTCAAGGGTGGCTTTGGCATAATATAATCTCCAAATGTTGATATGCCACTGAAACCATGAAGTCAAGCTTTCTTTTTATTTGTTTTCTCTTCCTGTTTTTCTCTGAAAAACTCCTTCTCCATTATTACTATTTTCTTTCTTTCTTTCATTCTTTCTTTCTTTCTCTCGTGATTCTTTTTTCATTCGTGTGTATTTTTGAGTGTTGATCTTTACTTTATTTCTTTATCGCTTTCTTTCTTTGCCTTGGTCTTTTCTTCCCCATTTTTTAACAGTGAATTTTCTTCTTTCTGTTTTGTTTCATTCTGAATTCTTTGTTTTTCTTTTCTTTTTCAAAGATTTTTTTTTTTACTTATAATTAATTTTATTTTATTTGTTTCTTTCCTAATTTTTCTTTCTTTCTCACTGGATTCTTTCTTTCTTTCTTTCTTTCTTTCTTTCTTTCTTTCTTCCCTTTTTTTAAACGTTGATTTACATTTTTTCTTTCTTTCTTTTTCTAAACTGCTAATTTTTGCTTCTTTTGTTTCTTCTTTCTTTTTTCTCTGCTTCTTAAATTGTTTATTCTTTCCTTCACCTTTTCGCTGCCAATATTATCTTTAATTCTTACTTATTCTTATTATCATTTTCTTTCTTTCTTTGTTTCTTTGTTTCTTTCTTTCTTTCTTTATTCCTTTATTTGTTCTTTACTTTAAACTTTTCTTCATTTATTACTATTTTCATTCTTTCTTTTTTTTTCTTCCTTTCTCATTTCTTTCTTCTTTCTGAACTCTTTCCTTTTTTCTTTCTTTTGAAACGTTGATCATTTCTCTTTCTTTTTCATTCATTTATCATTTATTCATTTTTTCATATTTTTTTACTGCTAATCTTTTCTTCCCTCATTGTTACTTTCTTTCTCTCCCAATGCTTTCTTTCTTTTTTTCTTTCTTTCTTTTATTCTTTCATTCTTTCTTTCTCTCTTTCTTTCTTTCATTCATTCATTCATTTTTTTTAATTCATCCTTTCTCACTTTCCTTCTTCCTTTGTTTCTTTCTTTCTTTCACTCTTTTTTTCTTTCATTCTTTTCTCTTTTATTCTTTCTTTCTTTCTTTCACTCTTTCCTTCTTTCTCTCTTTCCTTCTTTATTTATTTAATTATTTCATTCTTTCTCTTTCTTTCTTTCTTTCTTTCTTTTAAATACCGGGTTTGTCTTTTTCTTTTGTCTTTGGCATGTCTTTCTTTATTCATTTTTTTATGTTTCACCTTTTATAAAATCAAACTTTACTTTCCTTATTCAAACTATTTCTTGTCCAGTCAACTGGTGCTGTAGAATACACTGACTGCATCTCTGCAACGAGTGTCCTGGATATGACATTAAACAATCTGATGGTAAGGTTCCAGTAATGCAGGAGCTTTGGAGAATGCTGAGTACCCCTTCATTGCCATCGCTCCCAGGTCCACTCTGGCCCGGAGTGGTAGGACCTGATAGGGTCCAATCTATGGGTCAAATAGGACTAAAGTCTGTCCTTACGCTAAATTGAATTTCTTGAAATAGAACTATTTTGACATTTAAACTGCGTACTCACGCTAAACTGTATGGTTTGAAATAGAACTGTTTTTGACATTGAAACTGTCTACTAATGCTAAACTGAATGGTGTGAAATATAATTGTTTATATGTACAAAAATTATTTGGCATTAAATAACCTAAAAGGGTTGATGTGCCATAAAATCCAACCAAACCAAACCAATCCAACTCTTTCTTTCTTTCTTCACATTTTTTTACTAGCAGTCTTTTCTTCTCTCATGGCTACTTTCTTTCTCTCCCAATGCTTTCTTTCTCTCTTTCCTTCTTTTTTCTTTCTTTCTTTGAAATACTGAGCTTGTTTTTTCTTTTTTTGTATTTCCTTCTTTATTCGTTTTTCATATTTCACTTTTTAAAACCAAACTTAACTTTTATTTTTCCAACTCTTTCTTTCTTTCTTTCTTTCTTTCTTTCTTTCTTTCTTTTACTAACAGTCTTTTCATCCCTTATTGCTTTGTTTCTTTCTTTCTCTTGCGATGTATTCATTTTTTCTTTCTTTCTTTCTTTCTTTCTTTCTTTAACTAACAATCTTTTCATCTCTTATTGCTTTTTTTTCATTCTTTCTCTTGCGATGTATTTTTTAATTTTTTCTTTCTTTCTTTCTTTCTCTTAAAATTTTGAGTTTATCTTTTTCTTTCTTTTTTTTGTATGTTTTACTTTATTGATTTTTTCATGTTTCACCTTTTTTTACAACCAAATTTCACTTCTCTTATCATTACTTTTTCTTTCTTTCTTTTTTCTTTTCTTGTTTTTCTTTTCTTTCTTTCTTTCTTTCTTTCTTTTTTAATCTCCTAACTGTATTATTTCACCCACTACAAAGGGCACTATGTATAAAAGGCGATAATCTAATATCATTTCCCGCACGAATATCGCTCATTCGGTCGACAACGGCGCGTACAATGAGATCACAATATGGCTTCCGACTTACCAGCAAGCAATAATGAACACCAGGAAAAGATATTAACACTTTCCGGGACCTAATGGCCGAGGTCACAAGAATTTGGTGGGTCTCTTCCGGGTCAATTTCATTTCTGATAATTTACAGTCTTCAGGAAATGGGCTTAAACCTAAGTATTCACGTCTCTAGATTTAAGTTTAACCGTATATGGCTCTCCATATATTTCCCTATGTCTGCTACTTTTTTCCTCCAATTTTGCGTTTCTGGGAAACGTGCGTATTTGTCAGAGGTGCCCTACGTATGCATTTTTTTAAAAACTTTGCTTAAAGAACAGGTGGATTCATTGGCCTAAGATAGGCATTGCCGACAGAAAAAGAAAAAAAAGTCTTGCCTAATATGTCAATTAAGCTTTTATAACAATTTGGAGATGCTGATTCATTTTCGCCGAGCACGTCGGTATGTTTTTGCACAGTATATATATATATATATATATATATATATATATACCACAATGGCAACCAGTTCAGGAGAAGGAAAATTCTTAATTCAAATCTATAATATTCTACTTAAAAGAAATAGACCTTGTGTCGTATTCTACTCATGTGGACGGGTTGATTATATATATATATATATATTGGCGAAATAAATAGAGTGTTAACCAATGGTCCGGGGGACCGGGGTTCAATCCCAGGTTGAGTGATACCAAAGACTCGAAAAATGGTACTTGATGTCGTCTTGCTTAACACTCAGAATTATAAGCTAAGGATCAAGGGTAAAGTGGAGCAATCCAGGGAAAGGAGTCGTGCCCTCCCCTACATTGAAATAGGAGCTTTCGGGTTACCCTCGACTAAGGTCGCCTACTTTACTAATATATATATATATATATATATATATAATGAGTGGGTACGCAAATTAATTTCAAAGTAGTA
The DNA here is from genome assembly GCA_963585895.1 of Sepioteuthis lessoniana. Lineage (NCBI taxonomy): Eukaryota > Metazoa > Mollusca > Cephalopoda > Myopsida > Loliginidae > Sepioteuthis > Sepioteuthis lessoniana. The sequence continues at coordinate 127,118 of CAUZXS010004832.1, forward strand.
CTTTATGGTTTTATTCTATATATACTTGATCCTATCGGTGTTTCAGGCACATGGTCCTTTTTAAGAGACTAATCATGAGTTTGTTTTGACTATATATAAAAATATGCACTTATTTGAAAGCACGTTCTATCATAACACATTTCAGCTATCCTGAGAAAGATGCTGTTTAAGTAGGACGAGAGAAAAAGAATGGTGTGAAGAAAGCATTGATGAGATTTATATAACTTTGTTAACTAAGTTTTAGTTGTATGAGCATGTAAAACCCTTCCGAACACTTTCTACGGAGATAGCGATGGAAAGGTAACTGTCTAGCTGCATTGCGCCAATAAAAAAAAAAACATCACAATTAATCGTTCACCAATGTTCAAACGTAAGATACAAGTACTGAAATTCTGACAATTTTCGAACGTTATCTTAAACTTGGCCCCTGAACTAATAAAGCTACTCATAGAATTTGTAAAAGGAAAATAAAATGAAACCCCAGCTGACCGTAATTGCATGGAGTGTTTTAAACATTTTAAGGGAGTTGTTTCTTGAAATATAATCCTATTTACCAACCCCCTCCGCTCGGGCAGGATATGACACAAGGTCAATTTTTAAGCGGAGTTTAACAGGTTTGAATTCTGAGTTTTCCTTCTCCTAGACTAGTCGCCTCACCAATTCAGGTGCGGATGACCCACCCACACTCCAACTTCACTAAGCCAAAAGAAAATTTGCTATCACTGAAATTTCGATGATAACGATTAGGCATCTGATGCCTGGATTCGAATGCATGCAATAAATAGTACCTCTGCGTACTTATCGTTCGTGTATGTCACACTTCCAGTTATACACACGGCATATAAGAGGAAGAGGATAAAACGTATACTGTTACTGAAGTATATCGCATTGTGTTGTATCGTGGTAAGGAAACGATACACAGTGAAACAGTTAATTATTTGTTAACTCAAGTGGTACGGACCAACTAGTATTATAAGTCTCTCACTGTATGTGTTACGACCGAAGTTGGTCTTACTCCTGAGTGACGTCCTTCAGAGCTGTCTTTCTGCTTCTGCTGTCTCTGTCTGCCGTGCTTGAGAAACACGGCGTCTTTCATACTTCCGCGATACTGGAAGTCATGTGGTACGAGCCACTATACAACACGTTGAAATTCGGAAACCAAGCAAGTAGGCATCAAGTACCATTTTTTTTAGTCTTTCATAAGACTCAACCTGGGACTGAACCTCAGGTCTCCCAGACAATTGGGTAAAAAATTCACTTTGATTAGAAAATATACTTACCATACATAATGTGATTGAAAATAAATCTTATATTGAAGGAATTACTTTATTATATATATATATATATATAAGTTGGCCGACCATAGTCGAGGGCGACTCGAAGACTAACTTTTCAATAGCTACTACATCGATATGTAAGGGAGGCTGCTATTCCTTTCCCTGGATTGCTCCACTTACCATTGATCCGTACCTTATAATGGTGAGAGTTAAGCAAGGAGGTATCTGTTACCATTTTTTAGTCGTTGGTATGACTCGAACTGGGACTGAAACCCGGTTTACCGGACTATTGGCAAACATTCTAATCTAATAGGGTGCAGCGTGGTTGAAAAAGTAATTCAAGTATAATGAGGAGTTACTTTTATTATATACATATATATATGTGTGTGTATGTGTGTGTGTGTGTGCAGGATGGTTGAAAAAGTAACTCCAATATAATAGGTAGTTACTTTTTAATGAGCCTGTAGAATTTTGAGTTTAGTTTGCACTTATACACTTTAATTCACTTTAATTATACACTTTAATTCCAATGTATTCATAATTTTGGTTGCAGTGTTTCAAAATTGTCGAATCTACTAAAAATGACTGTTCTTATTTATGGGCAATACTGTATATATTTATCCAACCCGATTTGGAGCTGGCGCGTGCTACCACCGTAACCCTTAAAACCTCAGACCAGTAAGGGAAAAAAGCCTGATGACAGGGATGAGTTTCTGTAGAGTGGTGACTAACGTGGTGACTACTTACCTAATAAGCGAGTTCGAACTCCAGTCACGCTGATAGTACCACTACTATTTTTCGTGGTGTAGTCGTTATCGTCGTAGGAAATGAACACGGCGACACGAGTTCAAATCCTGGACGAGACTGATTGCATTTCACATAGCACTAATACCCTTGGGGAAGGTATGAATCCAATTATTCTCCCTCCAGCTATGGGTAAATAGTAGGACAGACTAGGTTCTTGAGTCTTGGTTAGGCAACTAGTCTAGGAGAAGGAAAACTCTGAATTCAAACCTGTTAAACTTCGCTTAAAAATTGACCTTGTGTCATATCCTTCCCGAGCGGAGGGGTTGGTAAATAGTACCACTACTATTTTTCTTCAAGGATTTTTTTGACATTAAATAACTCTACTACGTTGTGGGGTGCTGCCTCCAGGACTTGTTCAATATTGCTCGCAGCATTCTTGTGTAGTTGCTGTCAAGCTTTTTCTCCATACGTTATATATATATATATATATATATATATATATATATATATATATATATATATATATATATTATTGTCATCCACACTTCATAAGTGACATACTCCTGTGGACTCCTTCACATGGACGAGCAAAGGCAGGACGACCAGCTAGAATCTACATACAATTGCCCTGTGCCGATACAGGATGTAGCCTTGAAGACATACCGGAAGCGATGGACGATAGAGAAGAGTGGTTGGAGAGGGTCTGGGATATTCACGCTGGGGGCGCGACATGATGATGACAGACATCTCAACTCTTCAGTGTGGTGAGGCACGTAAGATACTTCAAGCTGGGATCGAATCCCTCTGTCTTTATGCCAGTCAAATATCTTACTCCAGAGCTATCGTCATTCTCTCGTACGTGAAGGAATGTTTTCGTATATATTTTTTCACATACGTTATCGGTTACCGGTATTGCTCACTTCGTGAGGAGAACTATTGCTTTTCAACTTAAGGAAGTAAAGTTGTCGAGGGCGACCAGAAGGCTCCTTTTCCAATAGCTACTTCACTGAGGTGTAGGGGAGGGCGCTACACCTTTCCCTGGATTGCTCCACTTTACCCTTGATACGCACTAATTAATGCTGAGTGTTAAGTACGGTGGTATCAAGTACCATTTTAAAGTCTTTGGTATGACACAACCTGGGATTGAACCCAGCAGGCAAATTTACCTACTAGAGTCTTCAACCCACGGGCGATGGGTGGAAGCATATAAGAAAATGGAAATGTAAATTTAAAAATATGAGAAAAAAAATATTTTGAGGATATCTAATTTATCTCACTTTCTCCGCACAAGTAGGATGTGACACAAGGTCAATTTTCAAGAGGGGTTTAACAAATTTGATATTAGTTGTTGGTTTTGTTTTTACGGCGATTCAACCCCTTTTGGATCATTTAACGCCGAATAAAGTCATTTTCATAAAAGTTTTAAATAATTCAGTTTAGTATAAGTACAGTTTTTTGTTTAAACAGTTAAATGTCAAAACAGTTATTTTTCAAACAATTCAGTTTAGCATAAGTATGCAGTTTAAACACAGTTAAATGAAAAAAAATACAAAAAAAAACTGGTCATTTCAAACAATTCAGTTAAGCGTAATTCCAGTTTACTTCTATTTGACCCATAGATAGGACCCCACCCGGGAGCGATGGCAATGCAGGGGTACTCCGCATTTCCCAAAGATCCAGCATTATTGAAGCCTCACCGTAAGATTGTCTAGTGTCATACCTGCTGCCCCAGCTGACTGGGCAATAACAGGTTAGAGTTCAGATTATTAATTATCTACTCCTTGAAAGTTTTTCACGTCAGTTTTAACTGATGTTTTTTCACTGGAGTTTGAGTGACAGCAAGTGCGCTCAAGTCTCCAGGACTTTTCTCAGTATTCTGACCGTTCTCAATAATGTTATAGTTTGGATGGTCTCTACTCGTACTCCAACCCTCAGTTCCTTAAATAATCCTTTAGTTACTGTACCAAAAGTACAAATCACGATTGGTATAATTGTCACCTTCATATTCCATATTTTTTTTCAATTCCCTAGCAATGTCGAGGTACTTTTCCTTGTTTTCACTTTCTTTCAGTTTTATTCTGTGTCAGCCGGGACAGCAAGTTCGCTTTTTTTTTAATTATCATTATTTAATTTTCAGTTTTGCTCTCAGGTCTTCATCGGGTCTTTATCCAAGACCTAGCGTGAGGGAAGGTTGTGATTATACGTATTCTTTGTATTTGTTTTTTTTTTTTTTCTGCCTCTTTAGGTGATATTTTTCAGTCACATCAATACTACTCTCCTGAAAAAATGAGCAGTTCCATATTGTGGATTTTTTTTTTCTTTTTGGTATTTCATATTGGTTAGGACTGCCAAATATTTTGCTTATGTGATTATCTGACCTTTTCTTGATCATACCCTGGCCTGCCACTAATACTGGCACGGTGGTAGTTTTAAGTTGCCACATTTTCTAAATTTACATTTCCAGGTCTTTTTATTTACTTATTCAATTGTATTCTTTGACTAATAAGTTATAATCTGTCAGCACTGACATATCAATTAGAAGTAATTTTTTTTCTTTATAGTCCTTAGCAATTACATCAAGCCTATTGAACCTATTTCTTCTTCTTCTTCTTCTTCTTCTTCTTCTTCTTCTTCTTCTGTAACCCCTGCCCCACAACGAATGTCCCGATATGACACTAATCAATCTGATGGTGAGGTTTTAGTAATGCAGAGTACCCCTTCATTGCCATCGTTCCCAGGTCCGCTCTCTCCCGGAGTGGTAGCACCTGATAGGGTCCTATCTATGGGTCAAATAGAACTAAACTGTGTACTTATTCTAAACTGAACTGCTTGAAATAGAACTGTTTTTGTGCGTAAAACTGAATTGTTTGAAATGGAAGTGTTTATATGTATAAAAATGGATTTGGCATTAAATAACCAACAATGGTTGATGTGCCATAAAACCCAACCCAACCAACCAATTCTTATTATTATTATAATATCTTAATTGAATTGAAGTGTTTGGGCCGGGTAAAAAGGGTGGAACCAAACAGAGTCTTAAACGGATGTACTTGCAAAATATTTTAGAGAGAGTGTTTATTTCAGAAGCGAAACCATTCATACCGTTTTGAAATCAGGAAATACGAACGCTTATCGTATACTTTTATACCACTAACCCTTATATATATATATATATATATATATATATATATATATATATATATATATATATATATATATATATATATACCACATCCCCCATACACTCATTTCTTAAAACGCATTGCCCCCAATATACCACTTCCACTTCACGTCCTCCCCTTTCCCGACCGCTTTCTCCTATTGGGTTTGGTTTCTTCCTCCTCTCCTGAACTCAACAGCCACCACCTTTCGTCTTAAGGATGCTGGTCTGCCAAGAGAGAGGCCAACGCCTTAAGGGAGTGCACCTGTTCATGAAAGACAGCCCTAACGTCTGTGTAACAGAGTGCGAACGAGTGGTCCACGTTGCAAATATAATCGTTATTCCTTGTAGCATTTACTGGTAAGGTAAGACGGCGTTGCCCGGGCTAGTATTGATGTCGGGTGTAATCGCTCCCCCGATTGTTTTCAGACCTGTTGGTATACGTTTCGGAAGCCTCAATATCTAAACTCTTCACAAGGCAACAAAAGGATGATCTGATACCCTAAAAGACAAAGCAAGATCCAGTGAACTGTCTTGAAATGTTACTTTTTTTGTTTTGTTTTTGGAGCAATGAAAAATATGTACATTCTCTATCTCTCTATATATCTATCTATCTATCTATATATATATATATATATGTGTGTGTGTGTGTGTGTGTGTGTGTGTGTGTGTGTGTGTGTGTGTGTTTGTGTGTGTGTGTGTGTGTGAGAGAGAGAGAGAGATAAAAATATGTATTTTTATTCATACATTTTTTTGTAAATGAGATTCCTTCTTCATCAGCGTTATATTAATGTTTTTAAAATCTAAAAAACCATCACGAATGCATGAGAGTGTGTTAAAATCTTCATAGGATGGAATCTTCGCCAGCTAAAATGTTAATGACGTCATATAGTTTTTGTTATTTTTTTTTTATTTTTTGGGGTTTTTTTTTTGCGAATCAGATCCGAGCACTGCAACACCGATGGAAGAAGTATCTGTACCGCTGGGATGACCGTGCTGAAAAATAACCCTGATTTTGTTAAATATCATGAGAGTGTCTTGGTCAGCCTATAACCGTTAATAGCAAAAATTAGCCACGTGGATGTAAATTGGAAAATTAGCCGACAGTTTAAAATTCATTGTGTAATAAAAGTCTCATTATCGTACAATATCTTTTTTCTGGGTAACACTCACTCACTCACTCACACACCGATATATATATATATATATATATATATATATATATATATATATATATATATATATATATGACAAAAGAAAATAATCCCTTACGTGGTTTCATTATAAATCTATTTCATGTTCCTATAAATGATTATAAATCCAATTTATAAGCTTTATAAAAACCATATTCAGATGAAATATTTAGAATTATAGTTAGATGTTATCATTTTACTTACGGCAAAAATGAAATTTGAAAAAAAAATCTTCATTTTTATGTTTTTAAATTAAAATGATCTATCTTAATTATTTGGTAAACAAAAAAAAATTTGAAGATATTATATCTATTATTTTTCATATATATATATATATATATATATATATATATATATATATATATATATATATGAACCGTAATCCCTAATTTACATACTACAGAACATTAAAAGATTAAAAAAATCAGACCCAGACTAATTAATTCTAAGTAAGCGCCATTTTAAAAATCTATAAATAAAGTTTATACTCTAATTGAGACAAATATTTATTTTCAAAATTAAGAAATATATAAGGAAAAAAAATTGAATTGTAAAACGTAATTTTTGTCATATATATATATATATATATATATATATATATATATATATATATATATATGGTGGGGGGAGTTGAAAAGCATCTTCCTATGAGGCTTTCTTCTGATATTCATTTCTTTTGAAAGTTGTAGTTTAAACAAAGATTATAAGAATTTTGAAATAAGGATTTACTTTTCAGTCACTCTGCAGAACTGTATTCAATTTTATAAATACTGTTTGTTTAAAGATCAAAAAAGTTTATTCCAAAACTCAATAAACCATTGATGATCAAAAAATTGTAAAACTTAAAGTTGTGAGATTGGTGATTTTTTTCGTTTTTCCTTCAAGGAATAACGAATAAAATCACCAATCTCACAACTTTAAGTTTTACAATTTCTTGTAATATATATATATATATATATATATATATATATATATATATATATATATATATATATATATATATATATATATATATATATATATATATATTTCTTGTAGTATATATATATATATATATATATATATATATATATATATGCAGAGAAAGAGAAATATATATATATATGCAGAGAAAGAGAGAGAGAGAGAGAGAGTTGATAATGTAGTTTGGAGGTGCCCGTGGTGTAATAGTTTTCGTCGTAGGAAATGGACACGGCGATACGAGTTCAAATTCTGGACGAGGCTGATTGCCTTTCACAAAGCACAAATACCCTTGGGAAAGGTATGAATCCGATTATTTTCCCTCCATCTATGGGTAAATAGTAGGGCAGACTAAGTTCTTCAGCCTTGGTGTGGCAACTAGTCTAGGAGAAGGAAAACTCTGAATTCAAACCTGTTAAACTCCGCTTAAAAATTGACCTTGTGTCATATCCTGGCCGAGCGGGGGGGGTAAATATGGATAATGTAGTTTGTATATATCTATAAAGGGTGCTCAATATCAGTGATCTCTCTCTCTCTCTCTCTCTCTCTCTCTCTCTCTCTCTCTCTCTCTCTCATGAATATACATTCATACACAGACGAACGCATATCTATACGAGGGTCACTTTTAATGAGCACTTCTTTTTCAAAATTTTTTCTCATGAATTCAAATAAACTCTTCATTGTTTGGAGTTGGTTCATTGCAAAAATTATTTCAATCTCCCAAGATATATTTCTTTTGAGGCAATTTAAAATGGCAGCAAATTAATCAGAGTGCTTCGGGCTTGAATAGAAGTCTGTCATCAAACTTTTGGTGGCTGAAAAGTACAAACCATGTGAAATTTACAAAAGATTGTGTAATTTGTAAGGAGAAGCATATTTTAGCTAAAGAAAGGTTTATAAATGGGTTAAACGTGGTTTTATCACAACAAGACGGATTCGAAAAGACAGTCGGTCCGGTGGAAACACACTGACTCTCAGTTAAAGAAAAAGTTCACTAGTCAGTAAAGAAGTCGATGTTAACAGTTTCCTGAGAGATACGTAAAAGCACAGGTCATTACTGATCTCCTTTTTATTCTTTTGATGTTTAAACTGCTTACTTATGGAAAACTGAATTGGTTGAAATAGAACTGTTTTTGACATTAAAACTGTACTTAGACAAAACTGAATTATTTTAAATAGAACTGTTTTGAAATTTAACTGTGTGTAAACAATAAAGATATATTTATACTAAACTTAATTAGAACCGTTTGATTAAACTGAATAGCTTGAAGTAGAAATGTTTTTTGACAATTAAACTGTGTACTTATGCTAAACTGAATTGTTTGAAATAGAACTGTTTATTTATATAAAGATGGATTTGGCGTTCAATAATATACAAAGGTTGATATGCCATAAAACCCAAACAAACAATAATCTTTTCAGCAATTTTATGACGTACAATATGCGTCCTTATTATAAGCAAGAATGCATGAAAAAAATAAACGCAGTATCACTCAGATGTCTTTTAAAGAATGTTCCTTCTTGATAATACAGGGCCACATGTTGCCAAAATAACGTTGCAGAAGTTCATTGACTTTGCCACATCCACCATATTCTCCTAATCTCTCAGACACCGACTAACATTTTATCAAGCAACCCGACTCATTTTTTATGCCAAAAACATTCCATTTCAAAGGAGAAGTCGAAATCGTATTTAAAGATTTCTTGGCATCAAAATCTTTAAAGTTTTATCATACAGGTATAAATAATTTTGTTAATCAATGGCGGAAATGTATTGGAGTTTAGAGATCATATTTTAACTTCATTATTTCAAGTTAGACGAGCCAGACATGCAGGACACTGCTGGAGAAGCAGGGACGAACTCATAAGTGATGTACTCTTATGGACCCCCACACATGGCCGTGCAAAAGCAGGACGACCAGCTCGAACATACATTCAGCAGCTATGTGAGGATACGGGATGTTGTCCTGAAGACCTACCTAGGGCGATGAACGATAGGGAGGAGTGGCGAGAGAGGAGTCAGGGATATCCGTGCTACCAGCGCGATATTGATGATGATGATGATTCCAGTAATGTAAAATTAATTCTAAAATTGGACAAAATTTTTTCTACCTAATATATGCTACAATATGCGAATCTATGATTTAAAAGTCCTGATTACCATTACAACACACAGAAAATTCCGTTGCAATCATAAATCGATAAATACTTTGCCTTGAGAAATCACCAAAGTTTTCTCCTTCGCATATAAGGAGCATTTTTATTCAAAGTTTAATAAAAAGTGGTTGCATTATACAGCTTGAAATATTGTACTAAGCATAGATTAATAAGACACAAGGTCTAAAAGACAAAGAATTAGCGATAATAAGATTGTTACAAGTCGAAAGTGTCTGCTATCCCAGCAAACCACGAGGTGACACATGAAAAGTAAGAAACACAAGAGAGAATTCCTGAAAAGTGTAACTTTTGCTTAAATTTAAACATGGATATCACGAATCAGAACAATACAATGCCAATATTTCTATCACGAAGCAATCTCATTAGAAATACCGTAAAAAATAAACTTCCATGTTATAGTAAAAGTAAAGTTGAAAGCCTTGTGGTCGAGGGTGACCACAAGGCTCTCTTTTTAATAGCTACTACACCGAGATGTAGGGGAGGGCGCTACTCTTTTCCCTGAATTGCTCCACTTTACCCTTGATACGTAACTTATATTGCTGAGTGCTAAGCAAGAAGGTATTAAGTACCATTTTTAAAGTCCTTGGTATGATGCGACCTGGGATTGAACCCAAGTCTCCCGGACTATTGGCGAACACTCAACCCCCAACCAAAAATTCACAAATATAGTCATATTTGTTTTATTTTTATTTCATTTTATTTCATTTATTTCATTTTATTCGATTTTATTTATTTATTTTTATTTTTCCGTTTAAAAATTTATTTTATTTATTTTTTATTTTTATTTATTTTTATTTTTTTGTATCGTCACCTCTATCCCGGATGTTTGGATCATTGGGCGTTTACAATATCCGGTGGCGAAGATTGTGCCATCTGTGACCGGAACCTTTTACCAATGTTTACATACTCTTCAGTGTATAGACAATTTCTTCGAAGAGCTTTTTCACTTACGCACAGACAAGCACCCATATAAACAAACACTCGTATTCACATACACACCCAAAAACACTCAGAGATCCAAAAACACACAGGTTCATACATACATACATACACACAAAGATACACACACAAAAACATGCACACTCATGTATACAGGGTGCGATACCAAAATATGGAATAATCTTTTAAAACGTTTATCTTTAGTCTGATTTGTCCAATTTAAAAAAAAAACACGATAAATCTAAATTTTCATAATTAGCTCTATTATTCAAGCAATTTTTTTAGATCAAAATTCAGCCCAATAGGTGGGAGCAAGAAAAGAAACGACAAAGAATCTATGATTTGCTTAACGTCGAAACCAAGCCAAAGTTTCATTGTCAAACGTATGCAAAGCAATAATTCTTTTTTACAGAAAAGGAGCTTTTAAGGAAAAGACGGAGTAGAGGAGTGAAAAAAAATACTAAAGGAAGGCTTTTTAACTGCTCTCGCTCCGGTGATTAAGAAGGGACCCCAAAACGTCAATAAGAAAGCACCTTAATGAATTAAAAGTCTACGTAAAAACTGTAAGGACAGCAATTAAACCAGATTTAAGCCCAAACATTAATCCCCTCGTTTACGCTATATGGGGCGTTTTAGAAAACAAAACAAATGCAACTTCCCATCCAAATATTAGTTCTTTTATGAAAGCTATTACGAAATAAAATGTCTGAAGAATTTGTTTTGAAGGCATGCAAATCGTTACAAAAGCATGTTGATACAATAACTGAAAAAGATAGTAGCCATATTGAATAAATTTACAGATTTGTGTCTTTCTTCTAATTGTGTTGTTTCTTTTTCTTTTTCTTTTTTGTTTTTTTTTAATTAGAATTAATCTTGTTTTATAGTAGAGTCGTTTACAATTATGGTAGAATATTCCTGATTTTGCTTCCGCACTCTCTGTATAAACACCATATACAAACTATCTCATTTACACATACTTTCAACACAAATATGATGAGAGAAACTCACCGCTGATACATTATCTCACTAGTATGTATATAATATTATATACTAATGTATATATGTATATAATATTATATACACATGCATTTATGTATATAATATAATATACTCGTGTATGTATATATGTATATAATATTATGTACTTATGTATATATGTATACAATATTATATACTCAATGTTGCCAAGAAAATACTGCTGAGTCACCAAGAAAATTTTCATCAGATGACAACTATTTCGACAGTTTGGTATATATATATATATATATATATATATATATCAAATTGAGTATGTTCACGGAAAGATTTTTATTGGAGAGGATTTATATAAATAAATCCAAAAATACAAGTCTCTTCGGGGATCTACTCATTTAAAAATAATTCTTTCTCTCTTTGGACCTACAACAAAATATTATATATATATATATATATATATATATATATATATATATATATATATATATATATATATATATATATATTAAAATGAGTAGGTTCAAGAAGAGATTTGTATTGGTAGTAGGTAAATAAATAAATCCCCCCAAAAGTACAAATCTCTTCATGGACCTACTCATTATAAAATATTTCTTTCTCTCATAGGACCTACAACAAAAAATTATATATATATATATATATATATATATATATATATATATATCCAGAGTTATGATCAACAGGTTATTTAATGCCAAATCCTTTACATACCTAATATTCATAATTTTTAAACGCATATTTTGTAGATAACATTTTTAAACCAGCCATAGCTCATTTATTTGCACATGTTAAATGATTACACATATGGTTTGTAAGTCAATAGTTTGAGGATAATCTCTCTATTTTTTAATGAGCCAGAGTTAATTTTCTTGCTTACAAGTATTGTTATTGTTTGCCCACAGTTAAATTGTTCCAAATATTCTAACACGAATAGTTCTGTTTAGTATAAATCATTTGTTTGATCTCGCGTAAATGGTTTTAAATATTGCTTTCTAACAGCATTAGTTTTAATTGCACAAAGTTAAATGGTTTCAAACATCGCCATGTAACAGCAAGTCACCTCATATATCAAGGAATCTTCTAAGTACCCAAGCCGATCTTAACAATTATGTCATCTGTGTGGTTACGATTTTTCTTCTGATCTCCAATTCCTCCAGTTTTTTTTTTTCTGGAGACTGTTCCTTGTACGCCAACTACAATTGGTATCACCGTCACTTTCAGTGATCCGCCAGAACGGCAAAATCCTCTAGATAACAAGTTCTATTTTTTTTCTTTCTTTAAATTTGTAAAATATAGGTCAGATCTTCTGTCCGGAATTCGGTAATCTGGTTTGATTAGTGTTTTTTTTTTTTTTTTTTTTTTTTTTTTGTTTAATGGCATATCAACCTTTGTGGGTTATTTCATACCAAAGCCACCCTTCTAGAACGGTAAGTAAAAGTAAAGTTGGTAACCGTAGTCAAGGGCGACATGAAGTCTCTCTTTTTAATAGCTACTACACTATGGTGTCGGAGAGGGCGCTATTCCATTCCCTGGATTGCTCCACTTTAATTGGGTGTATACATCTCATTTACTAGAATTGATTCAGGTTTTTACATACATCATTTGTTAGTAGGGTAAAATTTGAATCTCTTGCACTGTTCCCAGTGGATCACTTTCTTCACCTGTCGTGTCTACTTTCGTAATTCTTTTATGCGAGTTTGAAGCATTCGCTTATGTGAATAACCGTTTCATCTTTGTTGCTACATAACTTAAACTTACTTAAACTTATTTGCAAACAAATAATAATCGACAAATAAAAAAAGATTAATTCAAAAATCATGCAAAGGAACATTAAAAATATAGTTATAATCCCAATCGCACATTTACATACGAATCAAATTTCGACTTTACATGACCCACACAGAGTTGATGTGACGTTAAACAAATGAGCCAGACCAATTCCCAGTCGAATTTACTTGTGTTCTGATTTCGCGTTGATTTTGTAATCCACGAAATTGTCGATATAACAGAAATTATCGATGTAACGGAAATTGGCGATATAATAGAAGCAATAAGAAAATATTAAAGAATTGATTTCTTTTTATTTATTGCGGACTTTTTGTCCTCATCTTGGTAGTTTTTTGTGTTGTTTCTTCTTTCACTACGTTTCGGCCAAATTTCACCTTTGGCCTTCTTCAGGTGATTTTACCACGACCTCGGAGAGGAATGATGAGTCTTGTAATCGTATCCCCAGTAATTACTGCCTTCCATAGTTGTTGTCTATCGCACCACGTTTTTGCCCAAGTAAACCTCTGACCGGCTTGGGTAGGATTTGAAACCGCTATCTTCTGACAATGCTCACCTGGAACTGTAGAAATTCAACGCCTCTATCCGCTGCGCCACGGGCCCCGAAATAATTCCAAGAAAATATTAATTAGAAACCTTTATTAACGGCAGCTTCAGGATCATCACAGATTGCTGTTACAGTGAGAACGCAATCGATTCACGGATCGCCATGTTAAGCATTTTTGTATATGATCATATTATTGTCCCCTAGAATATCGAATTAATAACTTTACTCCTTCCGAAACAGAAGCTTCAATATAATCATGGTCAGCTGTAAACAATGATATGCTAATTAGAATGACTCATGCCTTCTTAAAAAGAAGGATAAATATCATTATGAACCACTTTTACAATGGCAAACCAACGACTTCAAGGGTTGCCCAGTCGGCTGGGCTGTAGAATACACAGAAAGCTTCACTGCAGAGGGGCAAGACACACCCTTCAACGTGTGTCCTGGATATGACACTAAACAATCTGATGCCGGAGCTTTGGGGAATGCGAAGTACCTCTTCATTGCCATCGCTCCCAGGTCCACTCTGACTCGGAGTGTTAGCACCTAATAGGGTCCTATCGATGCGTTAAATAGAACTAAACTGCTTACATATGCTAAAGTGAATTGGTTGAAATAGAACAGTTTCGACATTGAAACTGCGTACTTCTGCTAAACTGAATAGTTTAAAATATAGCTGTTTTGACATTTATGTGAGTATAAACAAAAAACTATATTTATACGGAACTGAATTGTTTGAAATAGAACTGTTTCTTTGTATAAAAATGGATTTGGCATTAAATAACCGACAAAGGTTTATATGCCATAAACCCAAACAAACAAACAGACTTCGATGGTTGTCTAGTGTTATTTACAAACTGAAAAGGGTCAAGAAAACTGGTTGGTTGGTTGGTTTATTGGGTTTTATGGTATGTCGACCTTTGTAGGTTATTTAACGCCAAATCCATTTTTATGTAAATAATCAGTTCTTTTTAAAAGAATTCAGTTTAGCATAAGTACACAGTTTAATTGTCAAAAACATTTCTATTTCAAACTATTCAAGCAGTTATATGTAACAATTCAGTTAAGTGTAAATACAGTTTTAATGTCGAAAAACATTTATATTTGAAACTATTCAGTTAAGCATAAGCACGCAGTTTAAATGTAAGTATGGTTTAATTGTCAAAAACATTTCTATTTCAAGCTATTCAGTTTATTCAAACAATTCAGTTTAGCATAAGTATGCTGTTAGTTCTATTTAACCCATAGATAGGGCCCTATCAGGTGCTACCACTCCATGCCAGAGTGGACCTGGGAGCAGTGGCAATAAAGGGGTACTCCGCATTCTCCAAAGCTCCAGCACTGCTGGAACCTCACCATCAGATTGTTTAGTGTCATATCCCAGGACACTCGTTGGTGTATTCTACAGCCCCAGCCGACTGGGCAATACACAGAGTTAAATGTCAAACAGTTTTATTTCAGAATGCAGTTCAGCATAAGTACACAGTTTAGATGTCAAAATCATTCTATTTTAAACAATTCAGTTTAGCATAAATACGCAGTTTAAATGCAAAAATCAGTATAGTGAAAGAAGCGCGGTTTAGTTCTATTTAACCCATAGATAGGACCCTTATCAGGTGCTACCGCTCCGGGCCAGAGTGGACCTGGGATCGATGGCAATAAAGGGGTACTCCACATTCCCCAAAACTCTAGCACTGCTGGAACCTCACCATCAGATTGTTTAGTGTCATATCCAGGACACTCGTTGGGTTTTTTTTTTACCCTTCTGCAGAGAAGCAGTCGGTGTATTCTACAGCCCCAGCCGACTGGGCAACATTTTAGTCGTAAGCAATGGAAAGCAGAAAGACACAACAGAAGTGATATTTAGATGATTTTATAGCATATCAACTGTTGTTGTGTTATTTAATTCCGAAATATGTCTTTTTTTGTTTTATTTTTTATTTTGTTTTGTTTTCTTTTTTTCTTTTTTCTTTTTTCAAGCAGTTTATATACGTTTTAGATAACTATTGATAATCTTTTAAAAACAATTACTGCTACGATAAGATTAGTTTAGTTTTTTTGGTTTAATGTCATATCAACCATTCATGGTTATTAAATACAAAATCCTCTTTATATATATATATACATATATATATGTGTGTGTGTGTGTGTGTGTGTGTGTGTGTGTGTGTGTGTGATTTTTAGTGAATAGTTTGAAGGTAACTTTATTCTTAAACTAGTTTGAGTTCATTAGTTTGTACATAGTTAAATGGTTTCAAGTATTGCCAGTTGATTCTAAAAGTTCTATTTGCATACAGTTAAATGGTTTAAAGTATTCTTATCCAACACTAATAATTCTATTTAATATAAACAATTGTTTTCACACAGTTAAATTATTTCAAGTACTACTATTTAACAGCGTTGATTCTTTTTAACATTAATAATAATCTCTTGTAAATGATTGAACTGTTCTATTTGACCCATACATTGGACCTTAACAGGTACTATCACTCCGGGTCAAATTGAACCCTGATAGTAAAGGTAAGGAAGTGGTATTCCACATTCTCAAAATGCAAAGACATGAACTTTACTATATGAAGCAGTTCAATGATAAAGTCAGGACATTATTCATTCGTTTTCACATTGTTAAATGATTTCAAGTATTTCTATCTAACACCAATAATTCTATGAAACATTATTCATTCGTTTTCACACTGTTAAATGATTTCAAGTATTTCTATCTAACACTAATAATTCTATGAAACATTATTCATTCGTTTTCACACTGTTAAATGATTTCAAGTATTGTTATCAAACACTTATACTTAATTTTAATATTAATCAGTTGTTTGCAGTTTAACCGACTCCCGACCAGTTAAATTGTTTCAATCATAGTAAATGGTTAAATAATTCAACTTAAGCCATAGATGGGACAACTACTCCGAGCAAGAGTGGACCTGGGAGTAATGGAGATGAGGGAGTACTCCGTATTCCTCAAAACTTAAGTACTAGAGCCGCTCCATTAGATGGTTTTTTGTCATACCGAAGGCACTCGTTGCCTCTCTGCAGTGGGGCAGTTGGCATATTCTACAGCCAAAGTCGACAGGGAGAATATTAGCGTCGCGTAAACAATATGCAATTATAAAGTTTAAAGTTACTATTCTTATTTAATAATCATCATTTTAGCACCTTATTATGCTGTCCAGAGGTCACGTGTTTTGCTACCAAGTTTTAATTTAATAAGCTTAGCTGAGTTGTGGCACAAGGTCAAACTTAAAGAGCGCCATGTGAGATCGAATGCACAGTTTATTGATATTGTCTTTGCTTAGCTTATTTTTGACATAAAACTTCATCTGGCACCTGATGAGGGCCTGACTCATGAAACTTAGTAAATAACTGTGATATCAGATCATGAAAATTAAGCAAAAAAGAGCTAATTTAGTTCTGAGAAGGTGACCAGTTGGGAACCACAGGTACTGTAATCAAACTGGATCCCATGTGCCAAATTGATTAAAGGGGTAAACCCACGGGGTTTACCCCTTTAATCAATTTAGCGTTATGGCTAAAGTACCGGATTGCGAGATCATATTATACGAGTTCGAACTCCCGTCGCGCTATTATATTCCCTTTCGGACTAATAGCCTTGGAAATGATATGAACCCCCTTATCTTCCAAACCCTGGGTTAAATAGCACCAATACCGTTCTTCTACAAGGATGACTTTGGTATCATATAACCCATGAAGGTTAAGGTGCCATTAAACAAAGAAATCAAACCAAAGCTAAACTAAGCCAAGCTTAGTAGATGACAACTTTGCATCATGTGCCTGGGGGGCTGACAACGCATGCGCCGACAAGAAGTTTCAGTCGACATCTTCTTATCGCTTTTTATAAAAGAAACTTATCAAGGATTAAGTTCTTTCATTACCAGCCATTGAGGCTCCACCATTTTTCAGCAAAATATATCATTAAGTACCGCCTACCCCCAAAAAAGGTGTGGGGGGGAGAAAACCTTTGACAAAGGTTTTTAGAATTGTAATAAAAACATGAAAAAAAAGAGGTTTACAAAAGAAAAGAAGGAAGAAATAAGCGAGAAATAGGGGAACGAATATGTTATATGAAAAAAGGCTCGATTTTATGTTTGTATTCGTTTCGCTCGGTTACGTCTGATTGTTCCAAAACTTGTCGCTTTATAGTTTTCCCGAATTACTTAACAATTATTTCCCATCAGCCACACAAACGACACTTTCACAGGGGAACAATGGCGTTCGTTAGTGACTTGAGGGCGAAATCAATCAATTAAATATTCGATTGGAAAGATCGTTAAAGCGGTCGTGCAACCAACTAGACGCTGAAGTTATCCAACCATCTAGTCAGTCTTTTCCAGCCGACAGTCTTCCTGCTTGCTTGGATGCTCTCTATAGGACATTTTGGATAAGTTTTAAGAACGAATCTCCCACTTCTTTTTTTGAATGAGATTAATTACAGTGCTCAGTCAAGCTGTCTCTCATTTAAAAGAATGACGTCACTCTCTGCGACTCTTTGATTGGTTTTTTTCACATCTATTTAATTAAAGCGTAAGAGTCGATTTCTTTATGTCAATATATATATATATATATATATATATATATATATATATATATATCTTCGTATGTTTTCTTGTTTGAAGTGAATTTTCATCTCAAGTAATATTTTAAAGGTATGAGGAGGAGGCAGTCTTTGGTATGGACATATCTATTGGTGATAATGTATAAAAATCTCTTCGGTAGCCGACTTGCTTGTTATTTATGGACTCAGACTAATAAGCAAATTTGA
Organism: Sepioteuthis lessoniana; assembly: GCA_963585895.1. Classification (NCBI taxonomy): domain Eukaryota; kingdom Metazoa; phylum Mollusca; class Cephalopoda; order Myopsida; family Loliginidae; genus Sepioteuthis; species Sepioteuthis lessoniana. Next base: position 145,692 of record CAUZXS010004832.1, read on the forward strand.
ATGAAACTTAACATTGGAACTCCTTTCACCTCAAAGAGTGTTTTAAATATATTAGGGAGAGACTCGTCTTAGTTATATTTATAGGTGATAGTGTATATAATTCTCTTCGGTTGCTTGCTTGATATCTAGGCTAATGGATCAAGCTTGAAACTCGACATGAGGACTCCTTTTATCTCTAGGAGTATTTTTAAAGTATTGGGATAGATAGGTATTGGTATGGATATAGCTTTGAGCGACAGTGTTTATAATTTTCTTAGGTTGGTCGCTGGCTTGTTACCTATAGATTCCTGGGCTAATGGACCAATATTGATGACACTTGTCATATGAACTCTTTTTACGTAAAGGGGTGTTTTAAAGGTATGAAGGAGCAGGCAGTTATTGGTATGGATATATTTATTGCGATAGTGCATATAATTCTCTTCATTTTATTTGCTTGCTTATAACCTATGGGCTTCTTGGCTAATGAACCAATCTTGATAGAAGTTCACATGGGAATTCCTTTTACCTCAAGAAGAGTTTTGAAAGTATTAGGGAAAGACAGGTATTTATATGGATATAGCTATGGGCAACAGAGTGAATAATTCTCTTTATTTTCTTGCCTGCTTGTGACCTATTGATTCCTAGGCTAATGAACCAATTTTTACGAAATTTTTCGAAGGAACTCCTTTCACCAGAAAGAGTGTTTTAAAGCTATTAAGGATGAAGACAGGCATGGGTATGGATACAGTTATAGGCGACAGTGTATATATTTCTCTTCATCTTATTGCTTGATTTGTTACTCATAGATTCCTTGGCTAATAGACCAATTTAGATTAAACTTTTCGTAGGAACTCCTTTCACCAAAAATAATTGTTATAAAGGTATTTTTTGGTGGTGGCATGGAAGCTCTCCTTCATTCTCTCCTGAGAGAGTTCGGAACAGTTTAGCTTAGAATTTATCACTAAGGTCTAATTCACCCAGTAAGCAAATGATTTGGTTTATTTAATGCCCAGAAACTGAATTATGCAAATGTAAATATCTATGTACAATGAACACTATTCATTAACCTCTAGGCATAATATAATCCAAGACTGGTTGACATGCCGTTTAAATCAATCAGTCGATCAATCAATCAATCAATCAATCAATTTAGGTTTTTAAAAAGATAGCACAAATTTAGCATTTCAAATTGAAATTCGCTGGATCGTTTTAAGAGGATTGCTTGAATAAAAAAAAAATCCCTATTTTTTCATCTCTTTCCATTTCGGCTTCATTCAGGAGATTCATCAAAAAGTGTCTATCTATTTATCTATCGCATTTTTCATCTATTGATTTCATTCTTAATCTATCTATATTAATATCTCTCTCTCTCTATATATATATATATATATTGGCCCAGCGGTTAGAGTGTTCGCCAATGGCCCGGGAGACCTGGGTTCAATCCCAGGTCGAGTCATACCAAAGACTTTAAAAATGGAACTTGATACCACCTTGCTTAACACTCAGCATTATAAGGTACGGTTCAAGGGTAAAGTGGAGCAATCCAGGGAATGGAGTAGCGCCCTCCCCTACACCTTGGTGTAGTAGCTATCGAAAAGGGAGCCTTCGGGTCACCCTCGACTATGGACGCTAACTTTTATATATATATATAACTTTTCATCTTTTCACTTACCTCATTCTTCATCAATCAAATGAATTCTTAATCTACCTATCGATATTTCTCTCTCAACCCTTGTCTCTTTCTTTCTCTAGCTCCCTTCCTCTCTCTCTCTCTCTCTCTCTCTCTCTCTCTCTCTTTCCATTTATATCTATCTATCTATCTATCTATCTATCTATCTCTCTCTCTCTATATATATATATATATGTATATATATTTATTTGTACATTTATCTATCTTCATTTATCTATCAATCTATCTATCTCATTCTGATGTATCTATTTGAATATTCATCTATTTCGCTCGAGATGAACAGATCTCCTTCTTGATCAATATCTTTCATTCTTAATTTCTCCCTCTCCCCCTCTCTCTCTCACTCACTCTCTCTCTCTCTCTCTCACACACACACACACTCTCTCACTCTCTCTCTCACACACTCTCTCTCTCTCTCTCTATATATATATATATATATATATATATATATATCACTCTTTATGTATCAGTTTTTCTATGTCTGTATCTATCTTCTACTTGATCTTTTTCATTCTTTATCTATCTTTCTCTCTATCTATCTATCTATCTTCGATTATCTTATACAAAGGTAAGCATTTCAGATATCAAGTTAATAAAAATTAGAAAATAGAGGTAAATGTTATTTCCGAAGCGACATTTGCCGATTCAAAGAGTAGATATTCCTCCAGCATTAACTATTAATTTAATCCTTTGACACACACTGATCCACAAACCTCAGCAGTTGTCCTCGACCTCATACGGGATAGATGAACGAATAAAGGAGAATTTATGCGGCGATATTGGATCCCGCTGAGACACAACGAGGTTCGTGGTGAGGCGTGTGCCGACCACTTGCGCATGACTGCGCGGTTTGTGTGCGTTCAGTCTGGCATTTTGGCGCGTGCTGAGGGAGTCAACGGTCAAGTAAGCAGTTGATAGAAAGGCGAGAGAAAAAGGACAAGTGAAGAATAGGGGTGAAAAGAAAGGAGGAGGAAAAACAACACAAAACAAAAAAAAAACATAAATGAATGGAAAGAACGAACAGAGAAGAAAGCAAAGAAGAAGAAGAAAAAACAAGAGGCGAGAAAGAAAGAAAGAAAGAAAGAAAGAAAGAAAGAAAGAAAGAAAGAATAAGCTGAAATCAGATGGTGTAAGAAGGAAATGAGTTGAAGGAACTGAGGGAAAAGAAAGAAAGAAAGAAAAAAAGAAAGAAAGAAAGAAGAGGCAGTAAAGAAAGAAACAGCAAAGAAAATAACAAGGAAGAAGAAAGGAAAAATCGGTAATGGAAAAAAATACAAACTAACAAGAAAGAAAGAAAGAAAGAAAGAAAGAAAGAGGGGGTACAAAGAAAACAAAAGCAAAGAAAATAAAAAGGAAGAAAAAAAGGAAAAAGTGGTAAAAGAAAGAAAGAAAGAAAGAAAGAAACTTGAGCTATAAACGGGAAAAAAGGAACTACAAAGAAAGTATTGTTAAAAAAAATAAGAAATCAAAGAGAAAACCTCGCAAACAAACTAAGGAAATCCTTTACACGAGTCATTTTCGATAATAAACAACAAAAATTAGTGAAAACTCTTAGAGAAATCTCTTTTCGAATCATCTATTCTTCTCAGCATCCATTGCTTCAACGCAACGAACGGGAAGACACGTTTCGCATCAATGCGATAAAAATAGTACGGAATTGGCAAACCCAATGTTAGAACGTCAGATTTATGCGCGTGCGCAAAGGCCACAATTACATTTTTTTTTTCATTCTTTTTGTTTTTCCTTTTTTTTTTTTTTTTTTTTTTTAGAAAGTGCTTTCCCGCTTTTTTCAAATCCTTCGTCAAATTTTGAATGAATGCAGGAGAGTGACTTGACGTTAGCAGTTGTTTATATTTCATTTATTAATTTGGTTGGAGGAAGAGGTCGATGTCCGACGGTGTGGCAGAGTGGAAGAGGCTATTAGAAATAAATCTTAATGAAAACTTCAGTCCCGATCGTTCCTTGTTTCAAAGAAATACGAAAGCATAGAGATTCGAAGAAAAAAACCACACTTCGGCGCATGAGCACCGGGAAGAAATACTGTGAGTGTGGGTAGATTAAAACGTTTGATTGAAAGAAAGAAAGAAAGAAAGAAAGACATATCAAACACTTGAGAAGAAAGAAAGAAAGAAAGAAAGAAAGAAAGATATGTCAAACGCTTGACAAGAAAGAAAGAAAGAAAGAAAGAAATATCAAACGCTTGAGAAGAAAGAAAGAAAGAAAGAAAGAAAGAAAGAAAGAAAGAAAGAAAGAAAAAAAGAAAGAAAGAAAAAAAAGATATATCAAACGCTTGAAAAGAAAGAAAGAAAGAAAGGAAGAAAGAAAGAAAGATATATCAAACGTTTGGCAAAAAAGAAAGAAAGAAAGAAAGAAAGAAAGAAAGATATATCAAACGCTTGAAAAGAAAGAAAGAAAGAAAGAAAGAAAGAAAGATATATCAAACGCTTGGCAAAGAAAGAAAGAAAGAAAGATATACCAAACGCTTGAAAAGAAAGAAACAAAAAAAAAGAACAAGTTTATTGAAAAGACAGAAAGATAGAGCAAAACGTTTGAAAAAAAAAAAAGAAACAAATAAACAAAAAAACAAGGAAAGATAAAAATCAAATAATATTTTTTTCTGTCAATCACCATATGAATCACATCTAATAAAGAGGTATAGACACAAAACTTCTTCGTAAAAATTTCGATAGTCAGGACTTCTCTGGTGAGGGCTAGACGTAAATGAGTTCGAACTCCAGTCGCGCTATTATGTTCACTTTTGGACTCGTATTCTTGGGAAAGGTATGAACGCCCTTCTATCGGCAGCGGGTTGAATAGTATCACTGTTGGTTTTTTTTTTCCAATGATGGTCTTGGCATTAAATAACCCACGAAGGTTGATAGGTCATTAAATAACAAAACGAACCAATCTCTCTCTCTCTCTCTCTGGATATTATCTAGCATTAACAAAAATAAAAGGAAATAGCCCACCAAGGGAAATAGGGCCTGAGGTTTTTTCGAAGTACTCTCTTTGAGATCCCACAATTATCCATGAGCTCCTTTCACTTTTCAAATGTCTGCTCGGTTCTAAATAATTAACCCACCTTCTCAGCAGGGCTTAGAATACACTAACTGTATTCTCTGTTGTGGGGTAAGACCCTCGCCCACCCCCCAAAAACACAAGTCCTGGGTATAGTATTGAACTGTGTCTGATGATGAGGCTCCATTTCTGGAAATCTCAGGAGTGTACAGTACCCATTTATTTTCAATTACTACCAGATCCACTCTGATCTGGAGTTGTAATACTTATTAGGATCCGATCTTTGGGTCAAATAGATCTATTTGACAATCGTATTTGATAGGACTGAAACCCAGTTGACTAGGGCTGTAAAATACACCGACTGCCTCTCTATAAAGAGTTAAGAGCCCCACCCCAAACGAGGGTCCTGTTTATGACACTAAACCCTCAGAGAGTGACCCTCTAGCCCGAGGGATTTGGGGAATGTGGAGTACTCCTTCATTGCCATTGTTCTAGGTCAACTCTGACCCGAACTGGTTGCAGTTAGTCGGGTCCTATCTATGGGTCAAATAGAAATGTTTGACCATTTATACTGTGTGCGAACAAATAACTGATGTTAAATTGAATTGTTAGTAATATATAGCAATAAATGGAACCATTCAACCGTGGGTAAATAAAACTATTAATGAAGAATATTTGAAACTGTTTACCTGTATGTAAAATAGAATTATTGGTATGACATAACAATACTTGGAACAATTTGACAGTGTGCAAATGAATGAATAATGTTAAATAGAATAATTAGTATTAAATAGCAATACTTTTTAACTGTAAGCTTAAATTGAAGGATTGGTACAACATAACAATACTTGGAACCATTTGACAGTGTGCAAATAAATGAATCGCGTTTAATAGAATAATTAGAGTTAGATATCAATACTTGAAACCGCTACTCTGTCTACAAATATCAAATAGAATCATTAGTATTACTTCGCAATAATTGAAACCATTTAACTGTGTAAAAACAATGACAATACTTGTGTGCAAACAAATGAGTTCTAACTCATTTAAAAATAAAATTACCAACAACTATTCACTTACAAATGACATATGCATAACCATTTAAACTGTGTGTAAACAAATGACTGATGTTTAATTGAATTGTTAGAAATACTTAACAATACTTGGAACCAGTTCAATATGTGCAAACGAATAGGTTGGTTGGTTGGTTGGTTGGTTGATTGATTTTATGGCATATCAACCTTTCGTAGATTATTTAACACCAAATCCATTTTCATGAAAATAGTTCTATTTCAAATAATTCAGTTTAGAATAAGTACGCAGTTTAAATGTGAAAAACATTTCTATTTCAAGCTATTCAGTTTAGTCAAGCAGTTCTACTGTTAAATGTCAAAACAGTTCTATATTAAACAAATCAGTTTCGTGTAAGTACAGTTTCAATGTAAAAAAAGTCCCATTTCAAATAATTCAGTTTAGCATAAGCACGCAGTTTAAATGTTAGTACAGTTTAATTGTCCAAAACATTTCTATTTCAAGCTATTCATTTTAGTTAAATAATTCAGTTTAGCATAACTATGCCGTTAATTCTATTCAACCCATAAATAGGGCTCTAACAGGTGCTAACATGCCGGACCAGAGTGGACCTGGGAGCAATGGCAATGAAGAGGTGTTCCGCATTCCCCAAAGCCCCAGCATTACTGGAACCTCACCATCAGATTATCTAGTGTCATATCCAAGACACTCACTGGGAGAGGGGTCTTACCCCCACCCCTTGCAGAGGTACAGTCGGCGTATTCTACAGCCCCAGCTGACTGGGCAACAAACGAATAGGTAATGCTGAATTGAATTATAAGTGTTAGATAGCAATACTTGTAACCACTTCACTATGTGCGAACAAATGATTAATATTATATTGAATTATAAGAATTAGATTGAAATAATTAAAATCATTTAACTGTGCAAACAAATTAATTCTAACTCATTTAAAGATGAAATTACCTACACACTTTGTTTTAAAAATGACTGGTGTTAAATTGTAACTTCTTTATAGCAATACTTGAGGCTATTTAGCTATGTACTGGTAAATGATTAGTGGTATATCGAAATACTTGAAACCATTTAACTTGGTGAAAAAAAAGAATTTCGGACTTGTTTAAGAATGTTATCGACAAAATGTGTTTACAAATCATATATATTTTATATATATCTATAAACAGGATTTGGCATTAAATAACCTACAATGGTTGACATGCCTTAAAATGAAACCAACCGACCAACTGATAAAACTGAGCGCAAAAAACAGCCTCTTAAGAAACATCTATGTAAATATGAACACGATTCCCTAACCTCTAGGCATGAAAATACCCCGAGAGGCGTTGTTATGCCGTTAAAATCAGTCAGCCAAAAAACAATTGTTGTTAGCCGCCTCATTCCACGACGTTTCGACGGCAATTTTACCAGGAGGTGGGAGTGAAATCACACAGAAATAAATCTTGACTTGCTGGGTAGTGACAGACCTGGGAGAGTCGATATTTTGCACCCTCCCACCCTGAGGCGATATTTTTTAAAAAACACAAAAGATGCTGAAGAGATCAAATTTCCAACTTCTTAATGGGAGATTCGTTGCTGACTGAACGACTCCAAATGAGAGAGAGAGTTCGCTCATGCGCCGTAAGGTCCTCTCTGATTGCTTGATAATTTACACGTAGGTCACCTGAGTGATTTTCGAAATATACCAATAGGGTCGGATAAGTTTTGAAGGGACCTCGTTTACCTTCCTTTCTTTTTATTCTTCCTCGGTAGCCTTTCATTCTTTTCTTTTTTTCTATTCTAACCTGTGAATGCTTGAAAGAAAGAGAGCGTCCCCGTGACTTAGTAGCTAACGTGGTTGACCCCGACATCATTAGAAGCGAGTTCGAACTTCAGTTACGCTATTTTTGTTCACTTTCAGACAAATACTCAGGAGAAAGATATGAACTCCCTCATATCCATCCCAGTGCTATGGGTTAAATTGTACCGAGCTCTTCTTATATACGATTGATATTAAATAGAATTATTAGTTGGTTGGTTGGTTGGTTTCTTTGTTTAATGGCATATCAACTCTTTTTAGGTTATTTAATGCCAAAGCCATTCTCCTAGAAGAACAGTAGTGGTACTATTTAACCCATAGCTGGGAGGATAAGGGGGTTCATACCTTTCCCAAGGGTATTTGCCTTAAAGTGAACGTAATAGCGCGATTGGAGTACGAACTCGCGTACTACGATTCCGCAGTCCATCGCTTTAACGATTACACCACGGGGACAATCCTGAATTATTAGTGTTTGATAGGAATACTTTAAACCATTTAACGGTGTACGAACAAATGAGCTCGAACAACTCCCGCAAAAATAAAGTTACTTACACACTGTATTTTTGTATAAATCAAATTATTCTACCTCCAGGTGTGGGCAAATAGTAGGGAAAACTGACTGCTTTTGCTTCTGTTAAGCCACCAGTCTAAGAGAAGGAAAACTCTAAATTTAGATTTGTTCAACTCCACTTAAAAACTTGACCTTGTGTCATATCTTGCTAATGCAGAGAGGTTGGTAAATACACACACACACACACGCATACACACACACATATATATAGATGTGTGTGTCTGTGTTTTATATATATATATATAAACATGATTTAGCATTAAATAAGCCACAAAGGTTGATATGCCGTAAAGCACCAGTCAACTTATGAAAAATACTTACAGTGAATGGATGAGGAAAAACGACATTTTTAAATGGAACATACTCAGTCTGTGAGCGCATGCGCCCACGGATAAATAAAGCCCACCATTTTGTATTAGTGCTTCGGTTAGCTAAATCTTTGTTTACGATCATTCCTTTCGTTCACCCTTCGCGACAGCTCCCGGGACGGATTAACCCTACAAATATACATTCACAAAATGAAAGCAGTCCGTCCTCTCTCGATAAAATACCTTTTATCAACACACGGCTCGGATTAGTCCTAACTCATATCAATTTAGATACCGTATTTCTTATATAAATGCCCTATTTCATATATACACGATGCATTGTTCGGTTGTCATTATTAAGTCGCTGTATTAATCATTCGATTAGTTTGTTGATAGAGGAGTAGTTCAGTTTGTTTGGACGGTCTGTTAAATTACTGTTCGTCTCATCTCAACACTTTTGATTCCTTTCTCTTCTGATTAAAAAAAAAAACTACCCTGTCAAACGTTTGCGAATGAATACACTAAATAAGTTAGCCCGGTCGGCTGGAACTGTAGAATACACAGACTACATCTCTGCAGAGGGGTAAAAAACCCTCCTAACGAGTATCCTGAATATGACACAAAACCATCGGATAGCGATGCTCCAGCCTTGGAGCTTTGGACAATGTGGAGTACCCCTGCATTGCCATTGCTCCAGGTTCACTCTGACCCGAACTGGAAGCAATTAGCAGGGTCCTATGTATGGGTCAAATAAAACAAACTATATGCAAACAAATGACTAACGTTAAATTGTGACTGTTATTTAATAATAGGTAAAACTATTTAACTCTGTGCAAAAAACAGTTTAGGCTCATTTAAGAATGTTATCTACTAAGTTTATCGTTGAAGGAGGTGGAATAGGTAAGCCTTGTTCAAATCCTGGATGAGTCTACTTGCGTTTCTCTTAAGTTAATACCCATTACTATAGAATTCTATTTCCATTGATTTTACTGCAGAAAAGCACTGAAAACCAGGAAAATGGATTTACACCGCCAGGAATTGGTTCAATCGTTCCTGCAAGAATGAGTTTATTATTTTTGTGATACAAATGTCTTGTAAATTATTTTACTGTAGAAAAGTACTGAAAATCTAGAGTAAACGAGCTCTGAGTTATCAAGAATCAAGGGGAAGATGTGTAGACTGAATAGGGTTGTGTGTGTGTGTGTGTGTAAGTGTTGCACATACACAGTTAAAAGGTTTAATGGCATATCGAAATCTGTGGGTTATTTGATACAAAGTCCAGTTTATATATATATATATATATATGTGTGTGTATATATATATATATATATATATATATATATTCAAACAAGTTTTGTTAAAAACGATGGAACAAAGTTTTTAGTTTTTATTTTATCGTCTTTAACAAACCTTGCTTGAATAATAACTTGCTGCCTAAATATACACTCTTCAATATATATATATATATATATATATATATATATATATATATATATATATGGTGCATTATAAGTCTCCAGACTTTTTGTACAGGCATTTAGAAATGTCGTAGACTCTTGAAAATTCAGTATGTTATTACTATACATCTTATGAGATGACTGACCAATTTTATGATTTCACGTTCAAATGAACACCTCCAGCAGCAATTGGAATACACCCTTCTAAAGCCTGATTGTTACAGCTGGTGAATTTTAAAAATGCAACCTTGACGTGAGGACACTTTAGAAAAACGATATAAATAAAATTCTGTTTTAAACTTGGAAAAAATGCCACAAAAAATGTATGGAATGCTTCAGACTGCTTTTCGAGCATCTTGCATGAATCGAGCATCAGTTTTTGAGTGGCATAAGAGATTCAAGGAAGGCAGGGAGTCTGTGAGGGATGATGAGAGGTGTGGGAGGAGTAAGGAAGTCAATACACCACAGTTGATTGGCCAAAGGGTTAGGCTTAGTGTTACTATGTTGAGGTTTTAAGGGAGTTCAGTAATAGATTCCTTGGGAAGAGGCCAGCACTCTTCAAATCGGGTCAGTGGCATTTCCACCAGGACAATGCACCAGTCCACAACTCCATCCTTGTGACAGACTATTTGACCAAGATGGGCATCAAGACAGCTCTTCACCCTCCGTATAGTCCAGACCTTGCTCCCTGGGACTTAGAGGCCGTCGTTGTTGAAGTTGTTGGAACGGTACAACATGTGCATTGCAGCCGGAGGAGATTACTTCGAAGGGGACTAGAGTTTCATGTGTGTACTATCAATAAAAGTGCCCACTCGAAAAAAGTCTGGAAACTTTTGTAATGATCCTTGTATATATATATGTGTGTGTGTGTGTGTGTGTGTGTGTGTGTGTTAGAGTGAGAGAGATTTATAAGCGAATAATTTGAAGATAACTTTAATTCTCAGGACTTCTAAGGGATCATTTGTTTGCATACAGTTAAATGGTTTCAAGTATTCCAATCTATCTGTAATAATCTCTCCAATATCAATCATTTTTGCAAGTCGTTGAATGATTTCAAGTATTACTAGTAAGTAAAGTAAAGTTAGCGACCATAGTCGAGGGTGACCCGAAGGCTCCCTTTTCGATAGCTACTACACCAAGGTGTAGGGGAGGGCGCTACTCCATTCCCAGGATTGCTCCACTTTACCCTTGAACCGTACCTTATAATGCTGAGTGTTAAGCAAGGTGGTATCAAGTTCCATTTTTAAAGTCTTTGGTATGACTCGACCTGGGATTGAACCCAGGTATCCCGGGCCATTGGCGAACACTCTAACCGCTGGGCCAATAATTCTCTTTAATATTTAACTCTAATAAATCTATCAAAGGAAAAGAGAAACCATCTGTCCTTATGGGATAAAGTTGAAATAATTGATGGGACTGAACATTGGAGGATTAGATGCGTTAAGGAATCAGCACATATGTCGGGCTACAATGACCTGCTGAGTTGACCAAGTATAGAGTTGAATACAATATGGGAACCGATAAATAAAAAGGCTAAATGAAAAAAAAAATCTGATTATGAGCACAGGTAAAAATAATGAATAATAGTAGTAATCCTAGTCAAGTAAGAACATTAAGTTTATAAGTCCCAAAAATTCACTCTGAATTTTCTAACAAGACACATAGCGTAACGGTTATAGGCGTTGGTTCCCTAAGCTTCTAAGGAGACAATCATCTAGAGGTTGCAGGTTCAATCTTGACTGCAGGCGAGTAACAATACAGGAATACTTAACACTTGTACCCGGTTATGGCTAGCGGAATCAGAACAGGTGACCCCCGTGGATTCAATAAAGGACGTAGTTTGAAGTTCTGTAAAGGTTCCCTAGTTCGACAAACACCTGAAGAAAGACCGGAGGACATATCAGCCGAAACGTTGTGGAAATAACAATAACGATGAACACAATAGTCCGAAGACCCTTAATGATAAAACTCATCAAGCTTCGTCTCAGAAATTTAGACAACTAAATCTATCAAATACTAATCATTAGTTTTCTCATAGTTTAATATTTTCAAGTATTGCTATCGAACTCTAAGGACTCTGTTTAATATTAATCCTTTGTTTGCAAATTGTTGAATGGTATGAAGTATTGCTATTGAACACTAATAATTTTACGTATTTTCAAGAATTGCTATCGAACTCTCATAATTCAATTTAACATTTATCATTTGTTTCCAACGTATGTAACCAAATGATTAATGTTCGATAGAATTAAATTAATGTTGAATAGAATTAAATGGTTTCAAGTATTGTTATTTAACTTTAGTAATTCTATTTATCAAGTATTCTTAAACCAATGGGAATAATTTGTACACAGCTATCGGGTTTCAAATAACTCATAATAGTAATCCTTAGTAAAAGATTAAACTTCTCTATCGATGGGATCCTCCCTGGTGCTACCAATCTGGTTCAGAGTGGACCTGGGAGTAATGGCAATAAAAGGGTACTCAACATAAGCCAAATCTCTAGGACGGGAGCCTCACCATCAGACCTAGTTTAATGTCATACTCGGGGTACTGTGAGTAAAATAGAAGAATAGTGACTGCTGCAACTTTAATCCTAAAAAACATTAGGGTCCAAAAAGAGCGAGACGGACGAACGGACGGATGGACGGACGGACTGTATGGGGTGGTGACAACGCTTTGGTGATGAGAAATCGGCCCAAGAAACGCAAAAGAAGAAGAAGAAGAAGAAGAAGAAGAAGAAGAAGAAGAAGAAGAAGAAGATATGGGTTTTTTGTAAGTCCAATAGATTCACAAAGCAGTCCATCGAAAAGGCCAAACGCTGGAGAGAAAGCCCAAAGAAAGAATGAGCGATAAAAAAAAAAACGAAAAAAAAAAAAAAAAGAAAAAATATGACGAAGTTACAAACCCGGATGGACAGACAACGTAATTCCGAAGGCGAATGTTTACTCTCAAAACAGTGTCGACGCCCCCATTGCAGCAAAAATCCTTAAGCGTCAATTTAAAAAAAAAAGTGTAGAGCAGGGTGAGAGGTGAAAGGCATTCTAAAACTCCAATCTCACTTTTATGGCAAATCACGCGAGTTCACCACCGTCCAAGATTCAACAACGACTCTATTCGACTTTCGAGATCCTCCCATAAACCCACCTCACAGCCCCACCCAGCCAACCAATGTTCCAAATTCGCTCACTGATTGCATCGAGACCCGACGCAGTGTTTCAAAAGCTTGAGGTGAGGAGATGGGGAATGGCGCCGTCGATTAAGGTGGCTTGCAGAGGTGATCAGAGAGGATCAAGAAAGACAGTGGAGACAGGAATTCAGATGCATTTTGGGATAGATAAAGAGGGTTTGTCAGGACTTTTGAATGTACGGGCGTTGGCTGGGAACTTAAGAGGTACTTTTCTTTTTTCTTTCCCCAAATTGATTTTTGGAGTTAACAAAAGAAGGGAGAAGAAAAAATGATGGTTGGAGAAAGTTACGCAGACATTGCAAGAACCAGAATGTTGAGAAAGAAAGAAAGAAAGAAAGAAAGAAAGAAAGAAAGAAAATTACGAGAAAGAAAGAAAGAAAGAAAGACTTAAAATCATAAACGAAAAAGAAGGCAAAAAGAAAAAAGAACATTATAGAAGAAAGAAAGAAAGAAAGAAAGAAAGAAAGAAAGAAAGAAAGAAAGAAAGAAAGAAAGAAAATTACGAACAAGAAAGAAAGGATGAAAGAAAATTACGAGCAAGAAAGAAAGAAAGAAAGAAAGAAAGATTAAAAATTATGAACGAAAAAGGAAGCAAAAAGAATAAAAGAACATTATAGAAGAAAGAAAGAAAGAAAGAAAGAAAGAAAGAAAGAAAGAAAGAAAGAAAGAAAATTACGAAAAAAAAAAGAAAGAAAGAAAGAAAGAAAGAAAGAAAGATTTAAAATTATGAACGAAAAAGGTAGCAAAAAGAAAAAAAGAATATAATAGAAGAAAGAAAGAAAGAAAGAAAGAAAGAAAGAAAGAAAGAAAGAAAGAAAATTACGAACAAGAAAGAAAGAAAGAAAGAAAGAAAGAAAGAAAGAAAGAAAGAAAATTACGAATAAGAAAAAAAGAAAGAAAGAAAATTACGAAAAAGAAAGAAAATTACGAACAAGAAAAAAAGAAAGAAAGAAAATTACGAAAAAGAAAGAAACAAACAAACAAAGAAACAAAGAAAGAAAGATTTAAAATTATGAACGAAAAAGGAAGCAAAAAAAAAGAACATTATAGAAGAAAGAAAGAAAGAAAGAAAGAAAGAAAATTACGAACGAGAAAGAAAGAAAGAAAGAAACCAAAGTAAAGTTATTGAACCTATGATCCTGTGTCGCTTAAGTTTAATTGCATTTAAGTCAGGATTAGAACACCTCTCCAGATCAACGAAATAAAGATTATTCGTTTTTATATTAATACGCTAATAACTACCTATCTTTCGTGTATCATACCTAGACCTTGCCAGGGAACTGAAAAATGTGTGAGTCATGAAAGTGACGGTGATACCAGTTGTAATCAGAACCCTTGGAACAGTCTTCAAAGAGTATGGCTCAGTCAGCCGTGGTTGTAGAATATACCGACAGCATCTCTGCAGAGCAGTAAGACTCCCTCCAACGAATATCGTGGATATGACACGAAACAATCTGATGGTGAGGCTCCAGTAATGCAAGAGCTTTGAGGAATGCAGATTACCCTTTCATTAGCGTCCTTCCCAGGTTCACTCTGGCCCGGAGTGGTGGCACCTGATAGGTTCCTATCTATGGATCAAATAGAACTTGTTAACATTTAAACTGAATTCAAATAAATGATAAATACTAAATTGAATTGTTAGAAATAAAACTGTTTATCATTTAACTGCGTGTAAGCAAATGACTAATGTTTAATTGAAATATTAGTGATACATAGCAATGGAACCATTTAACTTTCTTGATTTATGCTAAATTGAATTGTTAGAAATAAGACTGTTCATGTTTACAAATCATACATTTGATATATATGTAAAAACAGGATTTGGCATTAACTAAACAACAATGGTTGATATGCTAGAAAACTAAACCAAACCTCAAAGAGTAATAATTTGAGGAAATCAGAAGGTGATAGAAAAAAGACCAGGATAATAAATGGACTACTGAAGAAAAAAACAAAATATCAACAAAAACAGCAGAAATTGGTGATCAAAGGAAGAATGAAGACTTCAGCATTGTTGAAATCAGAAAAACTTAGATGAATCACAGGTCTTCTAAAACTTGGTGTCTCTTGGACTAAAGTTTAAAATGACCAGAAAAACTTGAAAGGAGTAATAAAACAATGCCAATTCACTAAAGTCGAAACAGTACGTAATTAAAATGAGTGAAAGAAAATCCTAGCAGAAAAATAATTTAAGGAAAACCAAAAAATAAGAGAGAAAAAAAAAAGCAATGAAATGAATGACTGAATCAATAACAAAGAAAAGATATAACACAAAAATATAGACTGAAAAAAGGAAAAAATCCAAAACACAAAACCTCAAAGGAAAAACTGATGCAAGAAAAAAAAAAGGAGAAAGAAAGAATAAAATAGACCCTGTTGTAAAAGAAAAGGAGTGAGAAAAAGACTTTAAAAGATTGAGAAAAGAACGAAAAAAAGAAAGAAACCTGACATAAAATCAAAAAGACTTTGAAAGAATTAAAGAGTTAACGGAATCCATGTGATAGAACTAAGATTACTGCTACGAGCTGAATAGTGAAAAAGAAAGTGAAAGTAGACCCGTGATCAGTCATGTAACGATATCACGTGTCCATTAAAAAGAAATCCCTGTTCCATACAATGCGGACAATTTATTCATACTTTGTTATTATCTACCCATATGTATATATATGTATATACGTATATATATATTTGGAAGCATCAGGTGGCTGGGCTGTAGAATACACCGACTGCATCTCTGCAGAGAGGTAAGACCCATGCCCAACGAGTATCCTACATATGACACAAGACGATCTGATACCATTGCTCCCAGGTCCACTATGGGTCCTATATACGGATCAAGTAGAAATACATGACATTTAAACTGCAGGCAAAAAATGATTTACATTAAATTGAGTTGTAAGAAATAGAACTGTTTGATCATTTAACTGTGTATAAACAAACGACTGATGTTTAATTGAATTGTTAGTCATACATAGCAATACGTGGAACCATTTAAGTATGTGCTAACAAATGAGATCAACCTCGTTTAAAAATGTTATCAACAAAATGTGTTAACTAATCATATATATTTAGTGGTGTAATCCTTTGCAAGTTAGCAAATCTTCTCGATTGAATTCAAGTCTCAGTGAGTGTACCATTCATACAGGTTTGAGCCATATCGTATCAAAAAGCTTAGTCAATTACTATATATATATTTTTTTTTCTTTCTGCTTCCTTTCTCGTTCATAATTTTCTTTCTTTCTTCCTATACTTTTCTTTCTTTTTTTCTTTTGTTTATATATAAATATATTTGATTGAACATAATAGACATTTTTTGTCTACATACTTTTTTTTTATTAATCCTTTTGAATTGCTGTATTGATCTTATGATATTCGGCGGGAATTGGTTGATAAACCATCCATAATTAGTTATTTCCCAATACTAATGTATTTGAATATCTTTAGCTACTGGCGCTAATTATAGAAACAAATTCGAAAAGTAAACGCCACACAATACAATAGTACAAACGCTCATCCTTACACAGTAGTAATATACATACAAAAGTTACATCACGTTTGTAATACATCCTCCCCTGATGATGGCCTGAAGTTGGGCAGAAAGTAATATAAAATATACATCCCGGTCTAGTGGTGACAACTCCAATAAAATCTTATTTTCCATCTGAAGATACGGTATTTCAAAAAGACTGTTGAAATAAATTTACAAGTGGATTCACCTGTTAAGTTTCGCTTAAAACTATTGAGACATTTGCTCTGCACGTGAGTTTATATATATATATATATTCTTATGTCATAAACTCATATATATATATATATATATATATACACATTTATACATTATTGCCCAGTAAGCTGGGGCTGTAGAATACACTCACTGCACCTCTGCAGAGTGTCCTGATATGACACTAAACAGTCTGATGGTGAGGTCCCAGTAATGCTAGGGCTTTGGGGAATACGGAGCACCCCTTCATTGCCATTGCTCCCAGGTCCACTCTGGCCCGGCGTGGTAGCACATGATAGGGCCCTATCTATGTGTTAAATAGAACTAACGGCATACTTATGCTAAACTGAATTGTTTGATTAAACGGAATAGGTTGAAATAGAAATGTTTTTGACAATTAAACCGTACTTACATTTAAACTGCGTGTTTATGCTAAACTGTATTATTTGAAATAGAACTGTTTTTTACATTGAAATTGTTTTTACACTAAACTGAATTGTTTCACATAGAACTGTTTTGACATGTAACTGTGTTTAAACAAAATCTGTACTTATACTAAACTGAATTGGCTGAATTAGGACTGCTTGACTAAACGGTATAGCTAGAAATAGAAATATTTTTGACATTGAAACTGTACTTACACTAAACTGAATTATTATATATAACTGCTTGAATAGTTTGACATAGAAATGTTTTTGACAATTAAACGGCGTACTCATGCTAACCTGAATTGTTTTAAATCGAACGGATTATGTACATAAAAATGGATTTGGCGTTAAATAACCAACAAAGATTGATATGCCATAAAACCCAACAAACCAAACCAAACCACACATATACATTGAAATATGAGGTATTTAAATTTTTCACCGGGAGCGTTTGCCCCCGGGGAGCCTCCACCCGAATCGCCCTAGAAAGTGAATTACATGTAGCTCATTATCTTTCTTGTAAAATTTTACACAAGAATGAATACTTTGTTTTTATGTATCTTCCATGCAAATTGGATGTATTTCCACTTTTAAAGGGGCTCTGGGCCATGTTATAAATTTATAGGGGGTGGAATACATATTATCATAACATGGTGAAGTTTTGGAAAACGATTTTACTTAGTGCCAAGAAGTTATGATTTCATTTTCATCGAAATCAGAGGTATCTGAATTTTCACTTGGGCCGTTTGCCCCCTTTAAACTTCCCTAATCGAACTGGAAATTAAATTACATGTAACTGATTGTCTCTATCGTAAAATTTTACATTTGAATACTTTGTTTTTACTTAACAACTTTTCCTTTTGTCCAATGTAGACACAGATACGCATGTTGTATTTTGACCTTCGACCCGGCCCAAAATGCCATTCAAGGTGATGCACCGGAAGGAGGTGACACATTCCAATGGCAGTTAGGAGAGGAAATCGCGTGGATGGAAATTGGCTAACAAAATGGGACAAACTAAAAAATCCCATGATACTCTCATAGACTGACGCACCGGAAGAGAGTGACCTCTGAACTGCATGACAGTTATTCCTACTTGATGACGATTAAACATGCGATTTCAAAGATCGAGTGGGCGATCGAGGGGACGTTGAACTATTATATAGCTCAGTCAAGACAGAAGTCAAGACAGTTCGAGTTGCAGTTACAGTTGGAGACGGAGTTATAGACAAGGTGTGGTAGGGAAAGCCACACCCGGCCGAGGGGGCCCTCGGGAACCCCGATAGAGTTTGGGGACCAGAGAAGTTGCTGATAAGATGCAGTAAAGAAAGCTATCACCCAGCAGAGTGGGCCCTGGGCCTGCGGTTGAGCATCAGGAGATCGAGAAAGACACAACGTTGACGGCCATAAGAGTGGGGGGGGGTCAAAATATTACAGTTTATGTTCACAGTAAAACCCCACACAACCTTTTCGAACCCTTACAAATAAAGTGAGAGCTACATATATTTACAAAGTCTTCCTGCGTGCGTTATTATTATTGTGTCGTTATGATACGGCATATGGGAATATAATACGCACACAGACGTTGAGCTTTATTATATATATATATATATATATATATATGTATATATAAACTATCCAAGTTAGACGAACCAGACACGCAGGACACTGCTAGAGAAGCTGAGAAGAGCTCATAAGTGATGTACTCCTATGGACCCCCACATAGGGCCGAGCAAAAGCAGGACGACCAGCTAGAACATACAGACAGCAGCTATGTGAGGATACGGGATGTAGCCCTTAAGACCTGCCTGAGGCGATGAACGAAAGGGAAAACTGGCGAGAGAGGGTCAGGGATATCCGTGCTAGCGGCACGACATGATGATGATGATGATATATATATATATATATATATAAACAAAAGAAGATGCACGAAGGCGAAGCGTTTGAATAAAAACGTTAAAAGTAATTATTTAAAAAATGTTCCAAAGCCGGGTTGTTATACATATAGTCGTTGGAGGCGCGCGTGTTCTAATGGTTATCGTTGCAGAAAATAAACACGGCGGAAATGAATTCAAATCCTAGTCGAACCTGTTTACATTTCTCATAGCGCAAATAACTTTGCGAAAGGTATGAATCACGCTATTCTCCCTCCAGCTACGAGTAAATTATAGGACAGTCTAAGCCCTTTAACCTTGTTATGGTAACCAGTCTAGGAGAAGAAAAACTCTGAATTCAAACCTGTTAAATTTCACTAAAAAATTGACTTGGTGACACATCCTGCTAACAGGAAAGACTT
Organism: Sepioteuthis lessoniana; assembly: GCA_963585895.1. Taxonomy (NCBI): domain Eukaryota; kingdom Metazoa; phylum Mollusca; class Cephalopoda; order Myopsida; family Loliginidae; genus Sepioteuthis; species Sepioteuthis lessoniana. The sequence goes on from CAUZXS010004832.1 coordinate 165,198, forward strand.
TGTAAATACATATATAATTGCAGAAGATGGTCGATTTTTTAATGTTAAATTCATTAAAACATCGATTTGGTCTATAATATATCCATCACGAAACGGTAGGCAGCAGAAATTTATGATTTACCAGAATTCTCATTATACATAAACAAAAAATATACAAAACTGAAGCAGAGGTAAATGCTCTCATTTGAAGGTTAAACATTGCTACTGAGAGAAACAATGATACATGTTTCTGTGTTGGTAATTATTCTTGTTCTAAAGAAAAAGGCATTGACTTACCCATAGAGTACCTGACTTAATACTGAGAAGGGACCAGCAAAGTCAGCCTTTGACTGAGTTTTCTATCCTTTATTTTCTATTGAGAGAAATAGTGACTATGTTGAGAATTAGGGATGGGATCCACCGAAGACCAGATATATTTTGATGTATGATACATGTTTCTGTGTTGGTAATTATTCTTGTTCTAAAGAAAAAGGCATTGACTTACCCATAGAGTACCTGACTTAATACTGAGAAGGGACCAGCAAAGTCAGCCTTTGACTGAGTTTTCTATCCTTTATTTTCTATTGAGAGAAATAGTGACTATGTTGAGAATTAGGGATGGGATCCACCAAGGACCAGATATATTTTGATGTATGATACATGTTTATTAAATTATATTTTGATGTATGATACAGTTTTCTTTCCTTTATTTGCTTTGTAATAAAAATTTTCAAATAGTTAACAAAATGAATTAAAAAGCATGCCATTTTTAAGTCTGTCTTTTTGATGATATTCACTGTTTGTTTTATAAATGCGTTGATTTACTAAGCTTTACTTAACCTGTCATTACAGTCAGGCTTTTTGATTAAGTCGTACCCTTGTTTTGCTTCGTCGCATCTTTTGTTTTACAGAGCCACGTTTTGATTAATTGTTTTGGGGTTTTGTTTTTGTGAGTTACGCTTTTTGATTCATTGAGTCGTTCCTTTTGTTTCACTAAGTCACTTATTTGGCTTTACTGTATGACAATAGGAGGTATTCACTGGTGGTAAAAACTTATGGACAGTATGATATATTTTTTATTCAAAAAAAAAATTATTATTTATTAAATTATTATTTATAAAAATATAAAACTGACTAATTGACATTCGAAGTTTCAGATTGTCAAAAAAATGTAAGCAGATTTGGGGTTTTGTCGGTGCATTGATCCATTTTAAATCATGACATCTTTTGTCCACGTTAGGATCAAAAGGTCAAATCTTCGGATAGATTAATCATATCTTTGATTTTTGTTTTAGTCATTGGGAAAAGGGAAGATAACCGATGTCCATATCGAAAACAGGACAATAAGGAAAAACATCTCTCCAAGAACTAAAGCCTCTTCAGTAAAAGCCTCACTCTCAGAGAAATTGAGTAACATAGAAAGACTGCACCAACCAGATACTTCATTTGATTGTCTCTCAAATAAAACAAAACGACACAATGTTATATATATATATATATAGATATTTACCCCCCCCCACTCGGACAATTTTTAAACGGGGTTTAACAGGTTTGAATTCAGAGTTTTCCTTCTCCTAGACTAGTTGCCACACCAAGGATGAACCCAGTCTGTCCTACTATTTACCCATAGCTGGAGGGAGAATAATTGGATTCATACCGTTCCCAAGAGTATTAGTGCAATGTGAAATTCAATCAGCCTCGTCCATATATATATATAACACAACGGTGAATCAATATATATATATATATATATATATATATATATATATATATATATATGTATTATTGATACACCATTGTGTTTCAATATCTAGCTGTTTATTGTTAGCAGAGAGTTTTTCTTGTCTTTGAATTGCCAACGTACAGGCAACTTGTTCCAACCATCCACCCCAACCGTCAGAAGTTCCGGATAGATTGTGTCATTACCCATCAGTAGATCTTTCAAACACAACGTGGGCATAGGGGGAGTTGATAAACTAACTAGCAGGAAACACATGCGGTAGTCACGGACCTAAGGCCAAAATCAAGTACCATGACTAGCATAGGACCACACTGAGTCACGCCTTTCGATTAATCGAGTCGCGCTTTGTGATTCGTTGAGTCATTCTTTTTTATTCATTTAGTCATATCTTTTGTTTCACAGAGTCGCCCTTTTGAATCTACTAAGTCACGCCTTTTGATTCAGTGAGTCGTGCTTTTTGATTCAATGAATCGTGCTTATTCATTCATTGAGTCGTACTTTTTCATTCATTGAGTCGTGCTTTTTTGATTAGTTGAGTCGTGCATTTGGCTTCGTTGAGTCATATCTTTTGTTTCACTGAGACACCCCTTTGGATTTACTAAGTTACGCCTTTTGATTCAGTGAGTCATGCTTTTTGATTCAGGGAATCGTGCTTATTCATTCATTGAGTCGTACTTTTTCATTCAGTGAGTCGTGCTTTTTGATTCGTTAAATCGTTCTTTTTGATTCATTGAATCATATCTTTTGTTTCACCGAGTCCCCCTGGATTTACTGTCACGCCTTTTGATTCAGTGAGTCGTGATTTTTCATTCATTGGGTCATACTTTTTCATTCATTAACTCGTATTTTTTCATTCATTGAGTAGTACTTATTTATTCGTCATGTCCTTTATTTTTCAGAGTCCTACCAACTGATTTCTTGAGTCTCATCTTCTGTTTTACTGCGTTCTGTCTGTTTGGTCACCAAGTCTCGCCTTTTGTTTCGCTGAGTCCCCTTTTTTGTTTCACAGAGACGCATGTTTTGTTGCATTGAGCCAAGCCATTTCATTCATAGAGTCTCGCCCTTTGATTCAAGGAATCGCGCCATTCGAGTCACTGAGAAATTAAGAAACTTTTCAGTTCAAACCTCTCTTCCAAATGTTAATACACCAGTCCTTTTTAAATCTTTTTATTTTATTTTCATGAAGTAATAATGCTTTTTTCTGTAATTGCAACAGCACAGCTCCCTTCAGTTTTGTCTTCTGTGCACATATCAGCAGATCTCAGATCAATTTTGTTTCCAAATTTTCTATATCCCACGGCTTAGAACAGCCTAACCTGGGCCGTTCCCGAGGCTTTTTCCAATCCTTGGAAGAAGGTTGTATTTGTAGAGACAGAGATAGACGGACAGAGTGAGAGAGAGAGTGAGAGATAGAGAGATTGGAGAAGGATCCGTTAAGCTCTTGCTTAAACAGACTGATCTAGTTCATGGGATGCCTTTAAAAACGTAGCCACAAAGACAACATCCATACTAAGATGATTGGTTCTGCATATTGGCGTGATTAAGATGGCTAAGTACACGCAGATGGCTAAGTACACGTCAATATATTGGTAATTCTTCCCACTCCTTCGACAAGCACGGGAGATACTCCTGTTCGATTAGGTGCCTACCGTAGCACGAAGGCCCGAAACTTTGTCTTACTATCCGTTTCATTTGTGACGTCACTACAATCAAGGTGGATGCTGGAAAAATGTGGTGACACCGAGGAAATGTCTTGTAAATTCTTCCTTGCTACCGGTTGTCTCTTTACAGGATAAAAATCTCGATTCCGAGCCTTGGGCCAGGAATTGCTCTACTCAGCAGGCCGGAAGTAACTCTTCACACTTTCTGTGACGGGGCCGATAGATAGAATTATTGAGAACCTTCGAGACAATTACACAAAATTCGAGAAACAGAAAGTGTCAGGTCATTTCCCGTTTTTTTTGTTCCTTTTTCCACAAGTAACTTCATGCTTATTGAAGGTCACAGGTTCGTTTCGTTTGAACGTCAAAACCGGTGCCAACATGACTTGACAATGGTACATTACATCTACTCTGTGTCACGGCGAATCAAATTAGAAAGGTATTCCATTCGGATTCGAGAAGAATTTAACAGAGCCCACAAATAAAAATTGTTAATAATCTTATTTCTTTTAAAACCAAGCACATCCTATATATATATATATATATATATATACGTTTTCTTCTTAGATTAATTGGCCCAGTCGGCTGAAGCTACAGTATACATTGACAGCATCTAAGCAGAGGGGTAAGACTTCCCCAACGAGTGTCCTGGATATGACACTAAACAATTTGAGGGTGGGGTTCCAGTAATGCTGTAGCTTTGGGGAATGCAGATTGCCCCTTCATTGCCATTGCTCCCAGGTCCACTCTGGCCCGGAATGGTACCACATAACAGGTTCCTATCTATGGGTTAAGGGGAACTAAATAGTATACTTACACAAAATTGAATTGTATGAAAAAGAATTGTTTTTGACATTTAAACTGTGTACTTATAGTCGTCGTCGACCATAGTCGAGGGTGACCCGAAGGCTCCCTTTTCGATAGCTACTACACCAAGGTGTAGGGGAGGGCGCTTATGCTAAACAGAATTGTTTGAAATAGAACCGTATATATGTATAAAATAGATTTGGTATTAAATAACCTAAAATGAAAATTGAGAGCGAACGGAAATAGAAAGAAAGAAAGAAAGAAAGAAAGAAAGAAAGAACAACTGAAGTGAACGAAAGGAGTAGAAAAAAGAAAGGAAGTAAATACCAAGGATCGAAAGTTCAAAGTAAAGAGGAGATAACTCAGACTTTGAAATGTAAGAATAAAAATAATAAATAAATGAAAGAATATAAGGATGGAAATAAAGCTGGATAGATAGGAAATAAGGATAAGTGGGAGAAAAGATAGAATATACGAAAGAAAGAGAGATGAAAAGGAAGGAAGGAAGAAAGAAAGGAAGGGAGGAAGAAAGAGAGGAAGTAAGGAAAGGTGGCACTGTATATGTACTCGGAAATACTTGGTTAAACTGAAGCCAACATATAAACACAAGCAGGCCGATAAACTGGCACACACCTTTTTATTACGGCCTCTTTAAACTTCCGTCATTTAAATTAGGTGATCGTTTTTCATTAATTTTTGACATTTTCGTTGCTTTTTCTCAGCGATTTTTTTTTTGTGGGGGGTGCTTCCGTTCATGTGTAAATCTATTAATGCATTAATATCTTGCTTCATGAACTATTTTTTCTTTAGTTTTCATTCGTCTCACAATCCGTGAAAAAATACACAACTACCTCAGTCACTGAGGTGATACATAGATAGATAGATATGAATAGATAGATACATAGATAGATAGATATGAATAGACTTAGATAGCTGCGATTAACGCGAAATATATACGGTAGGCAGCATAATGATAAGAACGATGTTAAGCGAAAACTAAATGTGAAAAACATTTTTATCTTAACACTTCATAGAACATTTTATAAAGGAAAAATAAGGATACAGAGTTAAATTATATAATTCCAAAATAAAAAGCTCAATAAATTTATTTTGATAAAGTTATATGAATATTTATAAAACATTCGGAAAAAATAGATGATGAAAAATATTAGAACGATTAAATAAATCCGTAAAATTTTATAATTATTTCGTATTATTATATCTTTTTAGGGTAATACTATAAAATAGGGTATTTTACTAAATTACATCGGTTCTTGCATTGTAAACATGGTGAAAAAATCTGTGACATCATTGGAAGTTAAAAAAAAACTGATAGTCAAGTTATGTAATGAAGATAAACTCTCGATTGGGGATATTTCAAAGGCTTTGGGGAAATGTAAAAGTGTTATTCATAGTATTTTTTAGAAAACTTGAGGAAACTGGTTTATGTGAAGTTAATAAACTACCTGTCAGGCCAAAGAAAACTACTACAGGGGAAGACAGATGGATTAGCAGTGAATCAAAAGAGGATCTATTTGCGACAGCAACCACTATCTCTAAAAGAGCTAATGCTAATCTTGGCATAAAAATAACAAGGAACACTATTTACCGAAGACTTAATGAAATAAATTTGAACAGTCGACTAGCTTCTATGAAGCATTACATTTCTGAAAAGAATAAAATGAGCCGATTGAAAATTGCCACTGAACACATCAGAAGGACTGAAGAACAGTAGGATTGTGTTCATTTCAGCGATGAGTCAAAGTTTAACATATTCGGTTGTGACGAAAGAAGGTTCTTTTAACGCAGTTCTAAGGAACGATATTCGCCTCAGTGCACTAAAAGCAGCGTTAAATTTAGAGGAGAAAGTATGATGGTATTTGGTATGATTTCGGCTATTGGTAAAGGACCTCTTGTCAGGCTACACGGTAAAATTTACGCAACCGTATACAAAGACATTTTGAAGAAACATGTACCTAATTTTAGAACTGCAATTAATCAACCAGAAAGCTCATGTCACACAGCGAAACTATTAAGACATTATTTTCCAAGGAGGATGTTACTGTTATGGAGTGGCCTGATCAAAGCCCAGGCATGAATCCTACAGAGAATGTTTGGAAGTTACTAAATAAAAGAGCTAAGGAAAAGAATCCAAGACAGGTCGAAGAACTATGGACTAATTTGAAAGAAGATTGAGAGAAAATATCCTTTAATGAATGCAAGACTTAATTCGCTCGTGTAGCAAAAGATGTCAAGCTGTTATTGAAAGTAAAGGTCTACACATCAAGTACTATTGAATTATGAATGCTATTTTTCATTTAGATAAAAAGTATCCATTATAATAATATGATTTTGTTAATCGTTCTGATGGTTTGGATCATCTATTTTTTTTCGAATATTATATAATTATTCTTATAACTTTATCAAAATAAGTTTATTAAACTTTATATTTTGGAATTAAATAAGTTACCTTTATATCCTTATTTTTCCTTGATAAAATGTTCTATGAAGCTTAAAAATAAAGTTATTCCAATTTTAAACTTTTTCTTTTTATCGTTCTGAGATTTTTGCACTCGTAGACTGATTGCCATTGCAAGGTTAAAGAGCCCAATCTTTCCTACTATTAACTCATTGCTGGTGGGAGAGTAGTCGGATACATATCTTTTCCAAAGGTATTAGCGCTCTGTGAAATGCAAACGGCCTCTTCAAGGGTTTTGAATTCGAGTCGCCGATTCCAATTCCTACCGCGGTAACTATTATACCACGAGTACCTCCTCATATTGACTTCGATTCTCCTCGGAAAAACAAAGCCTCGTAAATATCTGAATGTCTCGCTAAGAATTAATGTTGCGAAAGCTAGTCTCATGTTTTGGTTGGGATCCACCGGGACAGCTTCGCCAGAGCATTCTTTCCTGAATCCTAATCAAAGAGAAGACCACAACGTACTTTAATCCCTACAGGAAGACTGTATAGCAGAGTTTTGATCATCGGCAGAAATACCGAATGATACGTTGATAATTGCGTCAAATGACGTATAGACCCATAATAAGAACTATACTAGTATCAATATAATTGTGAGAAATAAATAAATAAATAAATAAATTAGAGTAAAAAA
>CAUZXS010004832.1:177500-199795 GCA_963585895.1 Sepioteuthis lessoniana
AATCTGATGGTGAGGCTCCAGTAATGGCGAAGCTTTGGGGAATACAGATAACCCTTAATTGCCATTGCTCCCAGGTTCACTCTGACCCAGAGTGGTAGTACATGACAGAGTTCTATCTATGGGTTAAATAGAATTAAACTGTATACTTATTCAAAACTGAATTGCTTGAAATATAATTGTTTGACATTTAACTGAGTGTAAATAAATGACTGATGTTTATTTGAATTTTTAGAGATGCATAGCAATACATAGAACCATTTAACTTAGTTTACTAAACTGAATAGCTTGAAATAGAACGATTTTTTATTTTCAAACTGTGAACTTAAGCTCAACTGAATTGTTTGAAAAAGAACTGTTTATATGTATAAAATGGATTTGGCATTAAATAACCAGCAATGGTTGATATGGCATAAAACCAAACCAAACCAAGCCACGAAGCATCTTACAAAGCCATCTTGGAAAATCTTCCATCTCACGCTGTTGCGACGCTAACGTATATTCGTCAGGTCACGTTTACAAACAGAACCTTCGGTATTGAGCCACAGTCAAGTCCGCAGGCAAGCTCTACACGGCAATTGTGTTACTCTTTGATATAGTGTGCCAGTATTTAGATTAAGTCTTGGCAGTTTCTTTGCTTAATACTATATAACCTCTGTGGGTTACTTAATGCAAAGGCTATCCTTACAGAAGAACAGTAGTCGTACTGAAGGTGTCCTCGTGGTGTAATGGTTAAAGCGATGGACTGCGGAATCGTAGTACGCGAGTTCGTACTCCAGTCGCGCTATGACGTTCACTTTCGGGCAAATACCCTTGGGAAAGGTATGAACCCCCTTATCCTCCCAGCTATGGGTTAAATAGTATCACTACTGTTCTTCGAGGAGAATAGATTTGACATTAAATAACCTACAAAGGTTGATATGGCATGAAACAAAGCAAACCAATCCAAGTAGTCGTACTATTTAAACTGAAGACTTCATTCAGACCTTTCCCAAAGGTTTTAGTCCGAAAGCGAATGTACTAATGCGACTAGAGTTTGAACTTGCTTACTACGATATTGCAGTTCATCCCATTAACCACAACGCTACAGGGACTAATACCCTTAGAAAAGGTGTGAACCCCTTTATCCACACACCAGCTATTGGTTAGATAGTACCACTAGTGTTTTCCTATAAAGATTCATTTGGCATTAAATAACCCACGAATGTTGATATACTATTAAACAAAGATATCAAACCAAAACAACTTTGCTGTCATAAGATGAGTTTTTAAACAGAGTACTACTGATCTGAATAAATAGTTTTCTTTCTCCTTGAATAGTTGACTTATGTACATATATATATATATATATATATATATATATATATATATATATATATATATATATGTGTGTGTGTGTGTGTGTGTATGTGTGTGTATAAATGACTATATGTTGTGTGTGCGTGGATTTATATCGTTAAGACTCATGCAGGATGCTATACAAAGTCCTTTTTAAGCGGAATTATAGCTGCTTTGTGTTCAGTTTTCCTTTTCACAGATTGGTTGCCTTACTAAGGCTAAAAGAACACAGTCTGCCCTAGTATTTCTTCATAACTCGGAGAAGCAAACATGGCTTCATGCTTTACTAAAGAGCATTAGCGTAAAGTGAAACACAGAAAACTTCCTCCAGGATTTGAACTCGGTTGGCCGATCCCATTTTCTACAATGATGACCGTTTCACTGAATGCGCCTCAGTTACTCTAGACCAGTAAGCCAGACTAAGGAAAGCTCAGTAGATTCTTAGACATCAAGCGATGCAAGAATGTTGTTTCATGCCTTTTTGGGTGGGGAGGGAAGCGGGAGTTTAGCAAATTAGTTGTACTACTGATTCTGTTTTCCGTGCAAGTAAATACATGTGAACGCTTAATGCATCCGCACACGGCCATGAAGCAGCAAGCTACATATCCCCATGCAGCCATATCAACTCTCGTTCACTGGAGAAGACGATTGATTCTTGCTGGTTTTAGTCTGTCTTCTGCTCAGGTTCTATACGTGGACCAACAAATCCTGGCCTTCTTCATCGTCCTTCTCCTCAAACCTCCTCATGTCAATCTTCGATCGGCTTAAAACCAGATTTCCTTGCCTATTTTTAGTCCCATATCCCGTTTTATCTCTCAGACTCACTTTCTCTTTCCCAGTTCCTTGAAAATAATCTTCTAGTTTTATTAAATCGTGTTTTTTATCCGGCATTTTATTTGATTTGCTTTCAAACTTCTTTTCTAGCCTCGTTTTCGAGATGCTGATCTTCTTCTTTTCTATGTCTTTTCTTTCATTTGTTTCCTTTCTTCTTTTTTCTTTCTTTTTTTTTTTCCTTTTCGATTCTTTTTTTAATTTCTTTTTTCCTTTTTTTTCCTTTCTTTCTTTTATCATTTTTTTTCGTTTTTCTTTCTTTTTCAATCATTTTTCCTTTTATTTTTTTACTTTTTTCTTCCTCACTTTACTTTTCTTTATTTTATTTTCTTTCTTTTTTCTTTCTTCCATTTCTGTTTCTTTTCCTTCTTCCTTCATTTTTTCATTATTTTCATTCTTTCTCTCTCTTTTCTTTCTTTCTTTCTTTCTTTTTCTTTCTGTTTCTTTTTTTTTATTGCTTTCCTTTTTTCTTTCTTTTCTTTCTTTTCTCGCTGTTTTTTTTTTTCGTTTCTTTTTCTCTTTTTACTTTCTTTTTTCTCTTTTCTTTATTTTAATTTCTTTCTTTTTTCTTCTTTCTTTTCTCTATTCGATTTGGTTTCTTCTTTCTTCTTTCTTCTTTCTTTTTTTTTCTTTTTCTTTCAATTATTTTCATGTTGTCAATTCTTTTTTTATATTATCATTTTCATTGTTTCTCTTTCACTCATATTTTTATGGATCCTCTTTTATTTTTGGTACCGATTCGGTTCCTTTGTTTAACGGCATATCAACCTTTGTGGGTTATTCAATGCCAATGCTATCCTTGTAGAAAGACAGTTGTGGTGTGATTAATCTATCATCATCACATCGTGCTGCCAGCACGGATTTCCCAGATACTCTCACACCATCCATCCCTATCATCCATCGCTTCCGGTAGGTCTTCTAAGCTGCTTTATGTGTACGTACAGATAAGTTCTTGTTGGTCGTCCAACACTTGCACATCCGCCTGAAGAGGTCCATCAGAGAACATCGCTTATGAGTTCGTTCTTAATACTCCAGCAGTGTCCCACATGCCTTGTCCGTCTAATTTGGGTGATTTTAGAGATTGGAGGTAGATAGCCCTACAGCTGCTGTTTTTGGGGTGTTGCTTTCAGGATTTCTTCAGAATAGCTCGTAACATTCTAGTGCAATTCCCGTCTGGCTTTTTCTCTATACGCTTAGTCAGCGTCCATGAAGTGCATCCATGTAGTAGCATGGACGCGATTGCCGGTTGGGGAAAAATGCGTTTTATTTAAGTCTGACTTCCATATGATCGATAACCAATCGATAGCAGTCCATGTCTTCGCTAGTCACATAATGATGTCATTTTCAGTAAATGAGACGTTGCTTCTGAGGGACGTAGCCGGGAGAATACGAAGATTCTTCCCTTTTTAGGGGTGTTAGTTCGAAAATAAACGTTATAGCGGGACTAAAGTTTGAAATCGTTTACCACATTGTCGCAGTCGATAACACTAACCCCTACGCTAGGGGAATCCTCCCTATGTGTTTTCGTCCATTCTCCCTTTTTCTTTTCTTTTTTCTTTCCTACTTTCTTTCTTTCTTCCTTTTCTCTACTTTTGTTTTCTTTCTTTCTTCCTTTTCTCTTCTTTCTTTCTTTCTTTCTTTCTTTTATTTTATCCTGACTTTATTTTCTCTATTTATTCATTGTGTTTTCCTTTCTATTTTTCTTTCTCGATTTTACATTTTCTTCCTTTACTTTCTTTCATTTCTTAACTTTCTTTCGTTTTTTCTTTCATTCCTTTACATTTGCTCATTAGTTTTTATTTCATTCATTCGTTCATTCTTTCTTTCTTTCTTTCTCTTTATTTTTACTTAAACACTTCTATTTTCTTCTATCTCTCACTTTCATAAGTTTCTTTCTTTCTTTCGTTCTTTCTTTCTTTCTTTCTTTCTTTCTCACTTTTTTTCCATGCTTCAGTTTCTCTCATGAAATTATTGATCAATGAGTTGGTAAAATCAACTCAGTTATCATCTGAATTTTGATTTGAAATATTCATCGTATATTGTTTGATTCCTTTGATTAAGGACAATAAAAAAAGGAGATTATGTCAAAAAATAAATTTATGCTTCAATTATTTATTAATTTTCCCTTAGTCTGGCGTGTATATCTATGTATACTGTCTCTGCTCTATCTATTTGGTTATCCATTTAAGTACTGAACAAACCCATCGCCGCTTAACTTCGGGGATGTAACAACAAATAATTTTTTGTGTAAAATATACATATTGATGTACCTTCCCATATTCTTTTATCTTTCTTTGTTTTATCTGATTCATTTTTCTTTTTTCTTTTTTTTTTCTCTTATCATCGTTCACTTTTTTTCCTTTTCTTCCTGTGGTTGCTGTTCTTACTTTCTACATTTATCTATTCTATTCGACTTTCAGCATTTATTTATTCTATTCGTTGACAATCCTGTTCTTTTTTACTTTTATCTTTTTTGTCTTTTAATTCACACTGGCAAATGGTATATAGAAAGAAAAAAACTTCTACATGTATACCTCTTATGACACACTAAAAAAATTGAACCCAAGATTCAGCGTTGATGATCGGATATACTCTGATTTCGGTCAAATACGCTGTATTCTGGTCGCTAAAAAGATCATCAAATACTTGGATCTTGCCAAAGAACAGAAAAAAGTAATTGAAAATGAAGTTGTCGGTGATGCCAATTGTTGTTGATGACTTTGGAACGGTCCCAAAAGCCTAAAAAAAAAAAAAGAGACAAGGCGAACTGAAGATCAGAGAATGAACCGAAACTATCCAGATCACAGTTCTTTTAAGATAAACCATAGTAATAAACTCTTAGAAACCTGAAGAAACTTGCAGTCACTTAAACTTAAGGGAACAATAACCAGTTAAAACTCGTTGGGAGTGAAATAAAAATATGAAAAACAAGGAAAGAAAAACTTAAAAAAAGGCAAAATATACATTTATATAAAAAAAAAACAAAGAAAATGAAACGGAAAAACATTTATAAAAAGAAAATAAATAAATAAAAAAGCAAAAAATTCAAAAAGCAAAGAAAAATATTTAAAAAAGAAAAAAACATCTAAAACAGAAAAGAAAAATATTTGAAAAAAAGCAAAGAAAATGAAACAAAAAACATTTTTAAAAAATGAATCAATAAAAAGCAAAAAAATTGAAAAAAAAACATTAAAAAAACATTAGAAATATAAATCAAAACATAATTAAAAAAGAAAAAAATATATAAAAATGCAAAAAAAATATATATATAAAAGCAAAGAAAATAAAACGAAAAGATTTTTATTCAAAAATATATAAATAAACACATAAAAAGGCAAAAAGTAAATAAAAAGAGAAAAGAAAAGTATTAAAAAAAAATTGTTATATAAAAGTAAAGAAAAATATGAATAAAACTAAGAAAGAAAAGGCAAAAATAAATAAAAAAGCAAAGAAAATGAACGAAAAAACATTTATTCCAAAAAATACATAAGCAAAAAAGAAAATAAGAATAAAAAAGCAAAGAAAAATTTAAAAAATTACTAAAAAAGCAAAAAAATACTGAAAAAACAAAAATAATTTAAAAAGCAAAGAAAAATATTAAAAAACAAAAAATAACTAAAAAAGGAAAGAAAAATATAAACAAAAGTAAAGAAAATGAAACGGAAAAAATATTTATCCTAAATAAATAAATAAATAAAGTAAAAAATAGATAAAAAGTGCAAAAAAAAATTAAAAGAAAAAAAATATATGAAAAAAAGCCAAGAAAAACATAAAAAATGCAAAGAAAAACATGAAAAAAAACAGAGAAAAACATAAAAAAGGAAACACACACACATATATATATATATATATATATATATATATATATATATATATATATAAGTAAAGAGAATGAAGCGAAAAAATTATTCAAAAGAGAGTAAATAGATAAAAAAGACAATAAAAAGCAAAGAAAAATATATAAAAAGAAAAAATATATAAAAAAGCCAAAAAAATACAAAAAAGCAAAGAAAAATTTAAAAAAGCAAAGAAAAATATATAAAGCAAAAATACATAAGAAAGCCAAGAAAATAAAACAAAAAGACTTTAATTCAAAAAATAAAGGAATAAATAACTAAAAAAATAGTAAAGAAAAATTTAAAAAGTAATGTATATATATATATATATATATATATATATATATATATATATATATATATATATATAAAGCAAAGAAAATGTAACGAAAAAGGCATTTATTCAAAAAATCATAAAGAAATAAAAACAGGAAAAAATTAATTAAAAAATCATAGAAAAATACAAAAAGTAAAAAAAAAAATACAAAAAAGAAAAAATATATATATATATATAAAGCAAAAAGAGACGCATGAAAAAGCAAAGAAAATGAAATGAAAAAATATTTATTAAAAATATAATCGTAAGGACCCCTTCACATGGTCGAGCAAAGGCGGGACAGCTCTGTGACGATACAGGATGTAGCCTTGAAGACCTTCCAGAAGCGATGGACGATAGAGACGGGTGGTGAGAGAGAGAGAGGGTCAAGGAGATCTGTGCTAACAGCACGACACGATCATGTTGTTGATGATGATGATGATGATGATGATTCCTTCTGATCCAAAAAGTGCTCAATAAATTCTTATTTAGTTCTTTCGTTGTGGTTCATTTTTTTAATTTTCACCAGGTTTTGGATATCCCAGGGAAGTCTATCAAGATATTCAACCTTTGCCTCTCACATAAATAAACCAATAGTTGTCATTTACAAAGGTTAGATTAGTTTGGCTCCTGACCAAAAACGCGCAATACCTCGATCCCACGAGGAATTATCCTCTAAGCTAGCCATTAAGTCTCACGAGGCACCCAATGAATACACCGTGACATACACTTCAGGACAGAAGCTGATTGGTAGATAGATAAATAGATTAGCTCGGTTTGGTTTGGTTTGGTTTGGTTTGGTTGGATTTCTTTGTTTATTGGTATATCAACTTATGTGGGTTATTTAATACCAAAAGACACTTGTAGTTGAACAACAGTGCTATTAGTTCACCCATAGTCGGAGGGCTAGGGAGTTCATATCTTTCTGAAGGGTATTAGTCCGAAAGTGAACGTAATATGACAAAGTCACAGTCCGACACGTTTGCTACTACGCCACGGGGACTTCCTTCAATAGATTTCGATAGAAAGATAGATAAAAAAAAAAAATGAACTCCTACTAGTGTGTGTGTGTGTGTGTATATATGTTTGTGTATGTGTGTTTATGTGTGTGTGTGTGTGTGTGTGTGAAATAAATTGAGATAGATAGATATCCATCGGTTTATTTTCTCTTCTTCCTTTTTTCTTTTCTTCCCTTCCTCTTTTCCCTCTTTTCTTACTCTCTCTCTCTCTCTCTCTCTCTCTCTATCTTTTCTTTCTCAGTCTCTTATCACTCCCTCTTTTTTATTTTCTAGTTTTTTCTATCTCTATTCCTCCATTTATTAGTTATTTTGTACGACCAAGAATATTGATTGGTTATTGCTGTTTTCTTTTATTAATTGTTATTTGTTGCTATTTTTTGTATGATTTGTGTTTGTTTGTTTTTTTTTTGTTGTTTTTTTTTTTCGTTGTTTTTTTGTTTTTTCTTTCAGCAAGTTGATTACCTTGTTGACCTAGTTTGACTTTTAATAAAGCAACAGTGATGTGGGAATTATTAATTTATACGAGGGACCGCTCTAAACATAATGTCTCCAATTCATTTTCTGGAAAAGTGCAATACACAGCTAGTACAATAACAACGTTTAATAGAATAGGTTTCCGGCAACTAAACACAATTTTTCAGCCTATTCACGGCCACCATATTATTTTAAACTAGTTTTAAATCTTTTTGCAATAAAGTTTGCGTATTATTTAATTTCATATTGCAATGTCGTATACTTTGTATAACAAAATGACAAAGTCCAATTGGTTGGGGGCTGTAGAATATGTTAACTGCATCTTTGTGATGGCGTCAGACTCCTTCCTAACAAGTGTCGTGCACATGACACCAAACCAGCTGATGATGAGGATCCAGTCCTGGACGTTTGGGTAATGTGAGATATCCCTTTATAGCTATTCTGGTCCTGAGTGGAATTACCTGTCAGGGTCCTATCTATGGGTCAAATAGAACTATCAAATCTTTTAATATAGTTAAAGCCGTTGAACTGTGTAACAGATAATTATATTCAGTTGAATTATTAGTATTACATAGCAATACTTAAAACCATTTAACTGTGCGCAAACAATAAACATCAATAATTGAAACCATTTGTGTGCAAACAATTAATAGCAATACTTGAAACCATTTAACTGTGTGGTTCGATGAAAAATGATGTTATCTACGAACTATACCCTTACAAAATATTTGAGTGTGTGTGTATGTGTGTGAATGTATGTGTGTGTGTATGTGTGTGTGACAGAGAGTGAGAGTGTGTGTGTATGCTTGTGTGTTTGTGTTCGTGTGTGTGTGTGTGTGCGGGCGAGTGTGTGTGCATAAACAGGAGTTGGCATTAAATAACCCACAAGAGTTGATATATCATCTAACACCACCAAACCAAACCAAACCCAAATGAGTATAACACACACACACACAAGTTCTTGTGAAAAGTCTGGACTAAACACTTAGTAAGCGTTTTTTTTTTTCGTTATTTCTAATCGATTAAAAATAAACTTAACACAAATGTGAAACAAAACCAATTTCACTTGATAGCCAATTTTTCTGACTTCATGGAATATATTTCAAATTAACAAAAATCATTTATTCTAATTAAACATCGAGATTCTTTTCAACATAAGGTATTGTGACAAATTATGGGACCACTAACTTTTGAAGAAAAAATAGAATCATTAACCAAAAAAAAAAAATGACTCATTAGTATTTTATTGCTCCTCCCACCGACTTTTATGATTGCCTCAATTCGACGATACATGCACTTAACTAGCAGAAGAAACGTTTTCTGAGAGTGGTGTACCATAGCCAGATACGGATATGTGAAATGTACATAGAATGTTCATAACATATATACATAGAACATAGGAATCCCGAAACACAAAAAACACTTACGACTTCTTAGTTCAGGTACGAAACATTTTATTACCTTTGAGTTAAAAGGTTTTTCGACATAAGGAGAGAGATACACATTCTTTCTATTCTGGCTTTTCCATCTGCTCCCCCATCACGTGCGGCACCCGCCACAAGGCCGCTGGCCTGGCCCGAAAGTCAACAGTCTTCTTCCGAGCCAGGAACTCAACTAACTTTTTTCAAATCCCCCAAAATCCTCCGCGCACGCTTCCGGTGCATGAAGTCATTCACATCCCCTGGTCCTGAGATTTTTATTTGACGTCTGTGGACGACACATCCTCAACGCGCGCACGTTAACACCTGCGCTCAAGTTTGTACCTAACTAACCCACGTGTTGAGCCGAAAGGTTCTCAGCCTAACTAAACTCAAAGTCAAGATATATAAAACGAAATCCCTCGGCCATTATATTACAGTGGTACCATGGTTTTTACAAAGATATACATGAAAAATAATAAACAAAACGTCAACTGTCTTCAAAATAGTTGATATTCAACACATTTATTCGATTAGACGAAGCACTTCTTAATTTGGATATGACACTGAACAGTATCTGATGGCAACGCTTAGTTCTGGTGCTTTGGATTGTGTGGAATACTCCATTATTGCCATTACTCCAAATTTCACTCTGTCCCGAAATGATAGTGTTATGTTTTGACCTTCGACCCGGCCCAAAATGCCATTCAAGGTGATGCACCGGAAGGAAGTGACACATTCCAATAGCAGTTAGGAGAGGAAATCGCGTGGGCGGAAATTGGCTAACAAAATGGGACGAGCTAAAAAATCCTATGGTACTCTCATAGACTGACGCACCGGAAGAGAGTGACCTCTGAACTGCATGACAGTTATTTCCGCTTGATGACGATTAAACATGCGATTTCAAAGATCGAGTGGGCGATCAAGTGGGCGTTGAACTATTATATAGCTCAGTCAAGACAGAAGTCAAGACAGTTGGCAGTTGCAGTAGACAGTTGGTGACGGAGTTATAGACGAGATGTGGTGAGGAAAGCCACACCCGGCCGAAGGGGCCCTCGAGAAGCCCTGATGAGTTGGAGTCCAGAGAAGATGCTGATAAGATGCAGTAAAGGAAGCCATCATCCAGCAGAGTGGGCCTCTGGACCTCCGGTTGAGTATCAGGAGAACAAGAAAGACACAACGTGACGGCCAAAAGAGTGGGGGTCAAAATATTTCAGTTCTGTTCGGTCTCCAGCTCCCTCTCACAGTGGAACCCCACACAAGCCTTTCGAACCTTGCAATAAAGAGAGAGGTATATTTTATAAAGAAGTCTTCCTGCGTGCGTCTTTATCATTGCGCGCGTCTCTTATTCATTGCGTCAGAATGGATCCTGTATGAACATGTATATGAGAATGCAATAATAGAACCTGTTAGGGTCTCATGCAAGAGTCAAATAGATGAGGTTTAAAAATTATCCGTATTCAGTAGTAATACTCGATGCCGTCATTATCATAATAATCATATCACGCTAACTCTCTCTCTCTTTCACCATTTATCTCTATCATTCATTACTTCTGGCAGGTCTTCCAGACTACACCCTGTGTCCATACAGAGATTTTGTAGATAAGTTCCAGCTAGTCGTCCTACACTTGCGCGTCCGTGTGAAAGGGTCCATGGGAGAATGTCTCTGATGAGTTCGTCCTTGATCCTCCAGCAGTGTCCCGTATGTTTTGTTCGTCTAATTCATATGGTCTTTGAGATGAGTGGTAGGTGGCTGTACAGCTGCTGCTTTGTGGGATATTGATGCTATATAACTGTAAATGGTTTGTATTTAGAATAATTAATTGTTAAACCGGTACATTGGCCTAGCAGTTAGAGTGTTCACCGAGAGACCGGGGTTTCAATCTGAGGTCGAGTTAAAGCAAAAACTCAAAAAACGGTACTTGATGCCGACTTGCTTAATACTCAGCATTATAAGGTGCGGATCAAGGGTAAAGTGGGGCAATCCAGGGAATTAAGTAGTGCTCTTCCCTACTCCTCGGTGTAGTAGTCATTAAAAAGGGAGCCTTCGGGTCAACTTCGACTACTTTTCTTTTATCATATTTATCAACCCCTCCGCTCGGGCAGGTTATGACACAAGGTCAATTTTTACGCGGAGTTTAAAAGGTTTGAATTCAGAGTTTTCCTTCTCCTAGACCAGTTGCCTCACCAGGGCTGAAGAACTTAGTCTGTCCTACTATTTACCCATAGCTGGAGGGAGACTAATTGGATCCATACCTTTCCCAAGGGTATTAGTGCTATGTGAAATGCAATCAGCCTCGTCCAGGATTTAAACTCATGTCACCGTTTCCATTTCCTACGACGATAACCATCACACCACGGGCACTTTTCTTTTATTGTTGTTATACTAAGCATTGTTTTTCGTTACTTGATACCAAATAACTGTGTGCCAACAAATGAATATTATTGGTTAGTTGGTTGGTAGGTTGGGTTTTATGGCATATCAAAATTTGTAGGTTATTTAACGCCAAATCTATTTTTATGTAAACAATCAGTTCTATCTCAAACAATTCAGTTTGTACACAGTTTAATTGTCCAAAACATTTCTATTTCAAACTATTCAGTTTATTCAAACAGTTCTAATTCAGTTTAGCGTAAGTACAGATTTTGTTTACACAGTAAAATATCAAAACATTTCTATATATAACAATTCAGTTTAGTGTAAGTACAGTTTCAATGACAAAAACGGTTCAATTTCAAACAATTCAGTTTATCATAAGCACGCAGTTTAAATGTAAGTTCTGTTTAATCGTCAAAAACATTTCTACTTTAAGCTATTCAGTTTAGTCAAACAGTTCAGTTTAGCATAAGTATGCCGTTAGTTCTATTTAACCCATAGATAGGGCCCTATCAGGTGCTACCACGCCGGGCTAGAGTGGACCTGGGAGCAATGACAATGAAGGGGTGCTTCGTATTCCCCAAAGCCCCAGCATTACTGGAACCTCACCATCAGATTGTTTGGTGTCATATCCAGGATGCTCATTGTGGGAGTCTTACCCCTCTGCAGAGGTGCAGTGAGTGTATTCTACAGCCCCAGCCAACTGGGCAAGAATATTATTGAATTGAAATACTTGATATCATACAACTAAGCGCAAAAATCTCAATAGATAACTACCCATAAAAGTAAATAGAACTGTACTTCAAACGCAATTTATTAACCTCTAGGTAGAAATAGCCCACTCGGGTGTGGCTGTGTAACGGGGCAGTTCTCAAATAGACTGTTTTAATACAACTACACCTAATACACGCTTGAACCACCAGGGCCCCAATAGGTCTATGAATGTAGCACTACGCCTTAAGTCTAAGTCAGACCCTCGTCCTGAGAAAAAATGACGAACACACAAAACACCGTCTTAGATACAAAAGTTTATTCGCTACCACACCTCTTAGTAGTCGTCGAGAAGAGAGTCTGAAAAATGAATCCACCGCTGTAGCTAGCCGGAGAGAAATAAAACGTGGTGAGATGAGATAAAGCAGACACAGTCCTTGGTATTATCAGTCTCGTTTTTTGCAGTAGTTCTCTCACGCTGTTGCGAACTGGTTCCGTCTTCACGGCTTGGCGACAAGTGTGCATCCAATTCGCCGAGTTCACCCCAAAATAACGGCCGTAATTTTCGTCCATTTTCCTATCGTTGTGTCTAGTGTCCAACTGAGTTTTTTCCCGGTCATTCCGTTTGAGTTTCTTTCAGCCAATCAGAATCCGTCGTCGATTTGCTGCTGATACATTTCTATTTCTGGCCCGGACGTCTGCTGCTATCCCGACTTAGACTTTCCCATTCCTTTTTCTCTAATAATCTCTCTCTCTCTCTCTCTCTCTCTCTCTCTCCCACTCTCTCTATCACCCACTCTCTCTCTCTCTCTCTCTCTGCTTTCCAAGATTCTTTTTCTCATATATGTTCTCTCCTTTCCACAATCCCGTTGTTGACCAGTAAATCTTACTAGGAAACAACTCACTCCTAAATTAATTAACTGGAGTCCCTGATTATTTTACTGCTATAGAATACACAGACTTCATCTCTGCTGAGGGGTAAGACTCCTCCAACGAGTTTCTTGTATATAACACTTAACTTTCTAATGGTGAGGCTCAAGTCTTGGAGATTTGGAGAGATTATGGAGAACCCTTCATTGCCATTGCTCCCAGGTCCACTCTGAGCCAGAGTGATGGCACCTGATAAGGTCCTATCTATGGGTCAAATAGAATTATTTGACTATTTAAACAGTGTGCAGTTAACTGTGTGCAAACAAATCGTTAATAGTAAATAGAAATATTCGTATAGAAATACTTGAAACCATTTAACTGCGTACAAAATAATGAGCTCAGGCTCATTTAAAAATGTATCAACAAAATGTGTTTACAAATCATATATTTAATATATACGAATAAAGAGGAATTGGCACTAGATAACCTACAATGGTTGGAATGCCATCAAACCAACCAAACCAAATCTTGGCAAAAAATATCTCTAGATGGGTTGACATTCCGTTAAAATCAATTGATCGTCAAGTCTTGAAAGAAATCCGTTGTTTCTTTTGGGGGGGCGTCGAGTATCTTGAGTTAAAATTCTGTGGGACAGTATTTGTGATGGTCTAATATATTTTCAGAAGATATTAAAGAATGAGTTAAAATTGGTGAGAAAAATTCGTAAGGAGTGAAAATAATAAGCGTATAAGATTGTCTTGGGTTTTCCGATACGAGCGGAGTATCCAATCCAGATGTGAAGACGAAACTTAGTTCTAATTAACAAAAAAAAAAAAAGTAAAGAACTTTGTCATCTGGTCGATTTTGCCGTTCCTGCTGACCACATGGTGAAAATAAACTACTTGACAAATAAGAGGAATTTGCTAGAGAGCTGAAGAACATGATGATGACAGTGATATCAGTCATAGTAAGAGCACTTGGAACTGTCCCCAAAAAACTGGAATAGAATCTGAGGAAATTGGATTTTAATGGAAGATGTTCCGCGACCGTCCTGACCACAGTACTGGAATCTCTTGCTTTGGTTGGCAACTAGTTGTGGAGCCAGAAAACTGATTCCAATTTAGGAATGGAACCTCTAAAATCGACCGTTTCTAATGCGTATCAAATATTTCCTATCTAATACAAATAATTTTCGGGCGGATCTGTTTGACTCATAAAAAAGTCAAAAAGGATATCCCATAACCTGGTTTGATCTTAGGAGTGCTACTCCTGTTGCGGGTTTTGGGTAGAAATAGGCGGGGGAAACCATCTTTTCTCCAGGTCTACGACTGATATGTATTCAAAGAATTCCTCTCCTAGATCGGTTGCCATATGAAGATTAAAGAGACCAACCTGTCCTACTATTTCATCCACAGCTGAAGATAGAATAGTTGGATTCATACTTTTCCCAAGGGAATTTATGCTATGTGAAATGCAAGCATCCTTGTTCGTGATTTGAACTCGGTAAGCAAGTCCACTTTCCACAAATATAACCGTAACACCTAGAGCGTCTCATTAGATTGTGTGAAAAACGCACAAAGAATAAAATGGTCATAAAATGGAAAAAAAAATTCCCGAGCCAAAGTCGGTTTCGAAACCGTATCTCCAGAGCCTCATGTTATGAACTGTCTTAATCGTGTTTCCTGTTTAGTGGTGACATATCGTCATTATTCTAAAATTCCAGTGTCCTATCTTAGGGGAAACTAACTGACGCCGCCAATTAGGCCCCAGGTTTCCCCGTTTGCAAAAAGTCCAGCCATGCGCTCCATCCAATCACTCACACTTATTTATTCAATGTGTCATCGAACAGAGACGCTGATCGATCTGCAAAGATCGATGAACATTTGGAATTTAGTATTGCGTCGGCAGAACTATTGATTTTTGGTCGGCAGGCTCCAACAAACATCGACTCAGCCTTCGTCCAGATTAGGCTAAGCCAAAGAGCATAAAAATGTTGGTCGACAGACAGGATGGCCTCGACAGCTAATGACTGCTTGGAGAAGATCGTTGCTCGATTATTGATTCATTCGAATTCAGAGTGATTTCTTTTTCTTTTGCTATTTTCTTTTGCTTCTTTTTTATCTATTTCTTTTTTTGCGGGGTGGGGGTGGGGGTAAAGTTCATTGAACTGATGAAGATGTTAACGTTATAGTCTTGTAATTTTTTAAAGAATAGATGATTTGTTTGGGGGGGTCGTTTTTTCTTTTACTTTGGTTTTGCTTGTTGTTTTTTTTTTTTGTATTTTGCTTTGTTTTTTTCTTTTTCTTTCTTTTTTGTTTCTACTTTTTTTTATTCTTTCTTTTGTTTTGTGTTTTTTGAGTGAAGTTCATTCAACTGATGAAGATTTTAACGTTATTGTCTTGTAATTTTTTAAAGAATAGATTTTTTTTTGTTTTTGTTTTGACTTACCGTTTTTTGTTTATTTTCATTTTTTTGCTTTTGTCTTTTTTTGTTTTTGTTTTTTTTTGTTGTTGTTGTTGTTGTTTTTGTTGTTTTGGGTTCTTTCGTATTACGTGTCTGATGTTTGAGAACATCCCATAAAACTGGCTGTAACACGAATTAATACGTTTGAGTCTCAAATCGTTTTTGCAGTTCGTTTTAAAGATTAAACACACACACCCACTCACACACACACATACATCTGTATCTAATATTATAGTATTATGTTTTAAATTAGCAATTCCGAAGCTTGGTTGGTTGGTTGCTTGGTTGGTTGGTTTTTCTTTATGTCAACACTTATTTGGTCATTTCATGCCAAAGTTATTTTAACAATTATAGCCTACTCAAAAATCTATGTTCGTCATCATTTTTGTGTGTGTGTGTATCTAATTATCAAAGCCTCTTCCTATCTATCTATCTATCTATCTATCTATCTATCTATATATCTATCTATCTATCTACTTCAGTCTATTTCTACATGTCCTTGCTTCTTCCTATCAATTTATCTATCTATCTGACGCCGGATAAATAGACTATCCTCTTGTAAAAACATTTTGAGGAGAGCAAAATTATATATGATAAAGCCCTCAAAAACATCAGATTTCAAGGTAGACTGGAGTATGTGAACCCAGTGAACTCCGGCTCTAATGGAAGAAGTAATAGTAGTGAGACCAACACACTCGTCAAGGTTGGTGACACCAATAATAATCACTTAAATAGACGAGAAAAAATAGAAATAGAAGAGTAATCTAGTTTAACACACAATTCCATTAACTTACCTGCATTAACATAGGTAAATACTTCCTAAACCTCCAGCACTTAAATAGGGACAATCCGTTAAGGAAAACTCTTAATAGGAACACTGTAAAAATTCGTTACTCTTGTACAAACAATATGCACAATATCTTAAACAACCACAACAGGAGGTTACAAGATGAATTAAATAGGAATTGTGGGGTACCAGATTAGGTGTCCTGTAATTGTCCTTCGGCAGACGATGCAACCCGATGAACGCCGTATACCAAGCGTGCATTTCCCCCATGAAACATAATAATGATGGGGAGAGTGTTTATATTGGTATCTCCGCTGCAAATTGGAAACAAGTACTGTACAACCACAGACATTCTTTCTTCAATCCGTGACTTAAAAACCAAACCACTCTATCTAAATATGGAACCTTAAGGATAAGGGGCTAACCCCTCAAATAAAGTAGAAAATAGTCAGGCAGTCTTCCACCGCGAATAGCTTCAATGACAAATGTAACTTGTGTATCGATGAAAAAAATAGTATAATTAAATTTAAGGATCGCAGACTCCTGCTTAAGGAACATGAATAACTTGTGTTTAAATGTAGACATAAAGGTGAATTTGAATTATCCTGATTGGAGGCCACCGAGGTTCCAACTCTCGATAAAAACAAGGTTGTTGATTTTAGATGATTTTTATTGGAAATTATTATATTTATTTCGGTAATTACGAGTATTCTATGACGCGGGGGTATTTATTGAGGGAAAGAGATTCTAAGAACCTTAGATATTAATTAGCAATTAAGGTTTTTGAATTTTTGGAGTTGCTTATTCCCTTTGACCATTTCTTGGTTAATTAAAGGCACCTGGAGGACGCCGAAAGTTTTTTTTTTATGTTTGGTGGGTATTAGGAGGAGGGGGAGGAGGATGGCTCCAATAACTAAGGGAGGAGTAGTAAACTGAAAAATATATGAAGGTAATAGTTTAGTTTGCAAGCTTACATTATTCAAAAAATTTCACCCGCTACGAAAATCTCGCATACGTTTAAATTAAGACGGGTTAATTTACAGGAACACCTTTTTTCTGGTTTCTTAATTTTTCTAATACTTTATTGTTTTAACCTCCTGAGAATTTAAATTTATATAGTTTTTTTTTTAATGCATATATATAGACTATCATTCATATTTACTGTATTTCAAACTCAAATTAAACGTGTGAAGTCAACAGATGAGACGAAGGGTAAAATATTTTTCGCCGAAATAAATTTATAATGACAATTTAACCAGGTTTGATTTTTTTTCTAATTGCACTGTATACGCTCTGTATGTGAGTTTTATTATATAAACCCGATTAGGGAATATACAACAATAACCATAGATCGAGCACTCCCATAGATTTTATAAAATTCTTCATATTCTATACATGGATAATCCAAACGCATTGTCCTCGGACGCTGACAGGATTTTACTGATATATATATATATATATATATATATATATATATATATGTGTGTGTGTGTGTGTATATATATATATATGTATATATATATATATATATACGATACAGTTCTGACAAATTATCGGTCGAACTAAAATGGAAAAGACTTGTGGTTATGTGTGATTAAACGATTTCCTCAGCTTGTTGAACTACGGGGTGAATATTTGGAGTGGCATGTATACTTTATGACACTAGGTTCCTACTTGCTCGGGCCGAGAACTTTTCAGCATCTTCTTGTATATATATATATATATATATATATTCCAGTTTTTGTCCCAGATTTATTCTCCTTTTTTCTTGCAGTTTTCACGTTAAGTCCTTTCCTCTCCCTATCATTTTCTTCTCTCGGAGTCTTTTCCCATTTCTCTCTTTCTCTCTCTCACGCGCACACTCACACGCATGCGCGCACACGCACACAGACATACAAACTACATATTCAACTTCGCTTCTGACACACGGAACCAGTAACCATGAACCAATTAAAATTAATGATAATTACTTCATTATTAGAATTCCCGCGGCCGTGTCATAAGAGGGGGGTGTTCCTGTGGTTTAGTGTCCAACGTGCTGGACTCCGACATCGCAGTTGTGTCAAACGAGTGCCAAAACGAGCTAAGGCCACGCCAAACCAGGATATGACATCCAACATCCCACTAATTTTTCTCTCTGTCTCTATCTCTCTGTCTCTCCAGGTTGACAGCCGAGTATTTTGTCTTTCCATTCGCTCTCCTTTTTACTGCATTTATCTCTCTCTCTCTTTCTCTTTCTCTTTCTCTCTCTCTCTCTCTCTCTCTCTCTCTCTCTCTCTCGTAATTTTTATCTCCCTGACTTTGTCATCTGGTCAGCAAATATTTTTGAATCTTTGTCTTTTAGGCATCTTTCATCTTTCCCTTATCTATCTATCTATCTATCTATCTATCTAGTGCATTCTGTTTGTATCTATCCATCTATCTATTCAAACTTTTTAACTATCTCAACTGCAAAACCTCTCTCTCTCTCTCTCTCTCTCTCTCTCTCTCTCTATATATATATATATATATATATATATATATATATATATATATATATATCCATTTCTACCTATCCGTTTTACTTACTCTTTTTCTCTTCCTCCCTCACTCACTCTTACTCTCCACCTCTCTTTCTCTCTCTCTCTCTATCTTCTCTCTCTCTCTCTCTCACACACACACACACACACACACACACATACACGCACACGCACACATACACGCACACGCACACTCATACTCCCTATCTCTCCTCGGATTCTATCGTTATACATGTCTTATCTCTCCATCTTTCTCTCTACTACTCTCCATCTCTCTTTCTTGCTCTTTGTATTTAATTGCACCTCAATCTCTCCACTCCCCTCTCTCTCTCATCTATCTATCTATCTATCTATCTATCTTATCTTCCTTATCCCGTTCTCCCCTTATCTGTTTTTACTGGTCGGCAGCTGCCCTGTTTATTTAGTACGTGTGACCAGCGTTGTTCGGACACCTTTCAGAGAGAGCGAAGGAAGGAAAGAGAGAGAGAGAGAGAGAGAGAGAGAAAGAAAGAGAGAGAGAAAGAGAAAGAGAAAGAGAAAGTGGGGGGAGGGAGAGACGTCCTCTTTCCGTTTAAGAAGCATTTCTCAAATGAAGGTCGGAGGCCAGAGGGGTGGGTCTTGTGATCCGGCGTTTGGCACGGTGAAACAGCGCGTCGAGTGCTTCTGAAAAAAAAAAAAAAGAAAAAAGAAGGAAAAAAAGAAGGAAAAAAAGAAGAAATAAAAAAGAAATAGAAAAGAAAGAAAGACTTGCAGAGGCTTTGACACTAATTCTAGTCAGTGTCGCGGTTATTGTGACATCTATTTCATCGCCGTGGTGGTCGGGGTGGGGGGACACAACGCGGCCAACAAAGAATGGGTGAGGGTTGTAAGGAGAAAAAAACAGAAGTTTAAAAAGTGTGTTGGAGCTGGGGAGATGAAAAGATAATGAAAGAATAAGATGAGTATCATTTTCAATTGAGGATGAGTTTGGTTTTTTTTATATGGTTTTTGCTTTTATATCTATCTTTTTTTTTTCTTCTTTTTTTTTTTTTATTCAGAACAAGAATTCCAGGCATTTTGGAAAAACCTCTAAAGTTCAACAAAACTGTAACGAAACGAACACAAAGAACAGAATGAAGAATTTTTATCCTTAACAGCATTCCGACTATTGTCTTCATCTTGATATTCACCACATTTCGGCTGATGCGTTCTTCGACTTTCTGCAGGTGTCTCATTTTATGAGTTGGTTGGTTTGTTTTACGGCGTATCAGCTATTTTAGGGTCATTTAATGCCGAATTAAATTTCAAACGATTCAGTTTAGTAAAAGTATAAACCTTTCTAGGTTATTTAACACCAACTCCATTTTCATACAAAAATCAGTTCTATTTCCAACAATTCAGTTTAGTTTGAGTACACAGTTTAATTGTTAAAAACATTTCTATTTCAAACTATTCAGTTTAGTCAAACAGTTCTAATTCAGCTAATTCGGTTTAGTATAAGTACATATTTTGTTTAGACACATTTAAATGTCAAAACAGTTCTACGGGGATCATTAAATAAGTTTCCAGACTTTTTTCGTAGGGGCACTTTTATTGATAGTACACACATGAAACTCTAGTCCCCTTCGAAGTAATCTCTTCCGGCTGCAATGCACTTGTTCTACCCTTCCAACAACTTCTCGAAGGCCCCATGGAAGTCTTCCTGTGTGAGCGTGTCAATGACCTTTGTCACAGCCTCTTTCATTTCCTCAATTGTCTCGTAACGACAGCCTCTGAGCTGAGGGAATAACCAAAAGTCACAGGGAGCAAGGTCTGGACAATAGGGAGGCTGAGGAACTGTCTTGATACCCATCTTGGTCAAATAGCCTGTGACAAGGATGGAGTTGTGGACTGGTGCATTGTCCTGCTGGAAATGCCACTGACCCGATTTGAAGAGTGCTGGCCTCTTCCGACGGATTCTCTTCCTGAACTCCCTTAAAACCTCAACATACTAACCCTAACCCTTTGTCAATCAACTCTGGTGTATTGACTTCCTTACTCCTCCCACACCTCTCATCATCCTTCACAGACTCCCTGCCTTCCTTGAATCTCTTATGCCACTCAAAAACTGATGCTCGATTCATGCAAGATGCTCCAAAAGCAGTCTGAAGTATTCCATGCATTTCTGTGGCATTTTTTCCAAGTTTAAAATTTTATTGCATATCGTGTCCTCACGTCCAGATTGCATTTTAGAAGTTCACCAGCTGTGACAATCAGGCTTTAGTAGGGTGTATTCCAATTGCTGCTGTAGCTGTTCATTTGAATCTGAAATCATAAAAATAGGTCAGTCATCTCATAAGATGTATAGCGATAACATACTGAATTTTCAAGAGTCTATGACAATTCTAAATGCGTGTACAAAAAAGTCTGGAAACTTATTGAATATTCCACGTATATATAACAAATCTGTTTAGTGTAAGTAGAGTTTGATTGTCAAAAACATTTCTATTTCAAGTTATTCAGCTTAATCGAACAATTCTAATTCAAAACAATTTAGTTTAGCTTAAGTATACAGTTTAGTTCTATTTGACCCATAGATGGGACCCTATCAGGTGCTACCACTCCAGGTCAGAAAGAACCTGGGAGCAATGGCAATGAAGGGGTGCTCCACATTATCCAAAGCCCCATCATCACTGGAACCTCACCATCAGATTGTTTAGCGTCATAAACAGGACACTCGTTGGGGGGGGCTTAACCTTTTGCAGAGGTGCAGTTGGTGTATTCTACAGCCCCAGCCTACTGGGCAATAGTAAAGATATAGTTTTTGCTCACACACAGTTAAATGTCAAAACAGTTCTATTTCAAAACAATTCAGTTTAGTATTAGAATACGGTTTAGTTCTATTTGACCCATAGATTGGACCCTATTAGGTGCTATCACTCTGGGCCAGAGTGGACCTGGGAGCGATGGCAATGAAGGGATACTCTGCATTCCCCAAAGCTCCAGCATTTCTGGAACCTCACCATCAGATTGTTTAGTGTCATTACAGGATATTCGTTGGTGGGGGGTGCCCCTGTGTAGAGGTGCTGTTGGTGTATTCTATAGCCCCCCCCCCACAAAATTTCTGAGATGAAGCTTGATAATTTAGAGTATTTGAACTATTTTCTAAATTCTTATGTTCATCATATTTCGGCCGATGCGCCCTTCTGCCTTCTTTAGGTTCCTTTTGGCCATCTACATAACATTTCGAACTGAACCGAACTCTTTATTTAATCCATAGTAGGAGAGTGTTTTAATTCCGTTAACCATCACCTGATACAAATGTTGAGCTATAGTAAACATTCCTTGTAATTTTTACCTGTAGTCAGAATTGAACATGCA
>CAUZXS010004833.1:5000-57500 GCA_963585895.1 Sepioteuthis lessoniana
TTCGTCAAAATGCAACAAACACAGTCCCTCACACATCTGACGACACACGCTGCCATCTCAACCTTCTCAACTTCTCATAACTCAATTTCGTCTCAATACTCACAACCCTTCACGAGTCTTGCAGCACCAAAAGCAAACCCAATATTCCATGCTGTAAATAAAAACCTATTTCTAAAAACACTTTTCGACTCTCGCCATCTTACTTCTTCATCATCCTCCTTTTATTTCTCACAACCTAGCGAGGGGACTAACAACACTAATTGAGGAAACACTACAACGTAAACACACATACATTACACCATCTTCCTCGCTAAACACAAACAACACTTCCCTCTCGCAACCAACAACTAAACCCAGTACATATATATATATACACACATATATATACCTTTGAAAAAGATATACACTTAAAATATCCTACGATATTTAGTAATTCACTTGCATTTGAAACTATTTTAATATTAAAAAATGAAAAACAATTATGAAGTTAAACTGTTTATAAATAATCTTGTTTTTGCAAAACTTTTTTCCGTTTAATGTTTACTTACTAATTCATTTTTTAAGGATTAAAAACCCTAAACTAACTATAAATAATTATTCATAAGTTAAAAATCTCATTTTTTTTCCAATTTTTTCCACGGATTATTATCGATGATAAACTTTCAAATTATCAGAAAAGGAAAAAAATGTTTGGAAAATATTTTTGAGTGTGTTAGCGTGTTCATTTTGTGCTAAATATTTTCTAAAAATTAAATATTTTTAAAATTATGTATTAAAATTCAAGTGTGGTGGTGTGATTTAAACCTTTATGTTTCAAATAAATTCAAAACATATTCAGAAATAATAGGTTTAAACAAAGTTTAAGTCATCATTTTCAAATTTCAATTTTCGGCAATAGTGACTTGACTTTTCGTACAAATAATTTTACTGAGTTTTCAAGTAAAAAAAAACCTTAAAAATAAAACAAATTCTTTTAAAATTGACTAAAGAATAAATTTTGTAGTTTTTGGTCATTCAAGAATGAACAAAAAAATTAATTCAGGGATATTTTTTCATGTTTAAAAATGATTCATTAAGTTTCAAGTATAGAAATGTTAAAAGATTTTATGATCATTTTCTAAGAATTTTTATTTCAATATTTCATTGAAAGGAAAACACAATTTTCTTATATAAAATATCAATAAGAATAATTAATTCAAATATTCTTAGAAAATATAATGTTTAACAAGTTTTTTCAGCTTCAGTTTAAATATTAAAACTGCTTTCTTGTGCTACGACAAAACTAATTTTTTAACAAATTTTGAATTTAGCGCCTGTTGAAATAAATGGTGATTAAAATTTTAACTATTTACCTTGCTGAATGGACTTGTGATAAAATTCTCCCTTTTAATGGCATGTTTCTATTTATCAAATAAATGCTTACTTTTTGGAAACGAAAAACAATGAACTCTGGGGCCATTTTTATAATTCCCTTTGCATTTTGGTACAACACATGGGGAAGCCATATTTGGTTCTGAAACAGTCAACGCTGAAAGACGCTGTGTAGTAAATAAAACTAATATCTACTGATAGTGACATCAGGCACTGGAATCTGAAGATCCAGCTGGCCTTGGTATTATTGCAACGGCCACGGTATGGCTCATCCAGTCAGGTGAGGCTGAGAATTTTTTGTTCAACCCCAATTGCTCTAAACCTGTTCCCATTGGTCAAAGCATCTAAAAAGGGTTTTCTCTATATATGTAAGATATAATCCTGAGCTAGGATTGGCTGACTAATGGGAATATGACTCCTAATTGTCTCTGATTGGACAACCAATCAGAATCCGTTTTTAGTCCAGATATTGATCTATAAAAATGGGATAATTAAATGAATCCTCAGAGAGGATAAGAAAAAGGGACCAAGAAGAAACACAAGACTGCCAAAGAAACATCTTTTCCATTCTAAACCCGAAGTACTCCGAACAACCTTCAGATATTACAAAATTTCAAAGTTCCAGACTTTAGAGACGTTAGTGTTACTCTAACTGCACCTCATCGTCACTCTTTCTCTCTCGATATTCTTTCTTCTTCTGTTTGCCAGGAAAGCAAACCTCGTTTGTCTCACAAACGTGTTTCAATAAAAACGATTTTTTGTTGTTGTTAAATAATGGGTTTTCTCTATTCTTTGATTTGCTAGACAATCTAGCCACTCATATTACCTGACTGTCAGAAGAAGATTCGGCTGAACTATGTCAACCACTCCTCCATGGATCTTTCAAACACAACATGGACAGGGAAGGATTTGACAAAGTAAACAGCCGGAAGCTAATGGGGTAGTCACAAACACAATAGCCATATCAAGTACTGTGACTAGTAGTCATACCACATTGGGCTCCATGAGTAGCATAGGACCACACATACACATGAGCATGCTCACGCCTACATTCATATACATTATTACACCCAGAAGCAGAAAAGCTTAATGTCACACCACAAATTTTTCAAGTGATAATTGTTTGCATTATAAATCTTTCTTATTCATAAAAATTAAAGGTACTTAAAAAACCATAAAGTTTTTTTCTTTTTATTATATTCAAAGGAATATCATGATGTATGAAACTATAAGTTTAACTTTTTACTAATTTAGATTTAGAATTACTTCAAATCATATTTTTATGAAAGTTTCCAAATTTCCTATGAAAGAATTTTGTATGTGATAGAATTTGATTGTGATTTGTACAGGTATTTTTACAGGTGCTGCCAGTGGTATTGGGCGTAGTGTATGTCAAGTATTTGCTCGTGAAGGGGCAACAATTGTTGCTGTTGATACTCAAGAAGAACCTAATATGGAAACTCTGAAATCCTTAGCACAAGGTTTGAAACTATTTTTATTTTATCAACATTTTGATCATTATAGTGAACTATTTTTGTGAGGAATTATTTTTCTATACAGAAAATATTTATTAACCTTACTTTTTCCGATAGTGTTATAAAACGTTTCATGGATAGATTTGTCAATTTGTTCACATGAGTGTCTATATGAAACAAAATATCAGTGTCCATCTTCAATACAGTTTTTTGTTCTTGCTTTTATGAAAGATTCTTGTTAGATATGTTTCAGTTTTTTGTTTAATGGTATATCAGTAAATTGTATTAACATGATATGATGTAGGACAGAAATTTTTTTTTGTGAAAAATTCTCATTTAAAATTTCTATTATGGTATCTTAGTTCATTTGAATCCTAGATTCGATTGAATCCTTAAGAATATGAATCATGGCGTTCTATACTACAGGCCATCTCATGGCGCAACTGAGAGCCAGAACTGGAGGCCTATTGAAAAATGTATGATTTTCAGAAATTTTAGAAGAAAATTAAGTCAACCACTTGAAATTACTTAGAATAACATTTTGATTCACACCTGAGGATCATAGGATGTGTTGAAAGTTAAATAAATGAAAATATGTATTTTTGCTTTGAACACTGATAATTATTATCACAAAGGGGTAAAAGGTATAATACCCATAATATTGAATCAAATATTTACAGGTGTCACTGAGCCCTTTATTCAATCTATTCCCTTCAAAGGAATAAAGAGTTTGTTTTAAATTTACATTACAGTTACTGGGTTTGACAAACAGAACCCGAGAAGACTGGAAGACATCAGCCAAAGTGTGTATATAAGAATGAATCATCTCAGAAATATAGAATAATAGAACAAAACTATACTAGTAAAGTTTAAAAACTTCTAGAGCTGGTTCTTTTTCTGATCTGGGTATACCATGTTTTCAAAAATTTTTCAAAACTATTTGCAAAAATAGAAGTAAACCTTTTCCTTTATTGTATGGAAAAGGATGAAACAAAAAATGACCATTGGCAAGTGTGGTCAGAAGGAGCTTTTAGTTTTCCACGGTCAGTCAAATTGGTATATTTTCCATACTTTTCATAATAAAAATGGGTTTCACATTCACTGGGTTGATTATCATTTCTTGTAATATATCCAGCTATGTACACAAGAGCCATCTTTATTTCATTAGAAAGAGATGGTTCTAAATTTTCCAGATTGTCAAATATTTCTGAACCTTCTTCACAAACTTTATAATCACAAGATGTACATTGGTGACCTGGATTCATCAATATTTACATTTTGATTTAAAAGTAAATATGCCTGCTTGATATGCAGCTTTTCAATACACCGTTGAAATAGGTGTCACCGGATCCTTGGCGAAGTTTACCAAATTCTTTTTCTAATGGATCAGTTGAAAATTGCCCAAGTAGTACATATTTATGACGTGTAGCTAAAAGCTGTCAATATAGACTAACAATTCCATTGAAAGTATGGCAGTAGCAGTGTTTTGGGATAATTGTTTTTTGCGATTACCTTGACTGCCAGCCATATTAAGAGCCATTTTACTAAATTCAATGATAAAATCAAGTTGGGTGGCATTTGGAGATCTGATTTCAACTTGTAGAGGATCATTATGTAATTTATCAATTTGTTGAGACTTAACATTTAAAATTTTTCACTATGTCAAAACCTTGTTTATGAAGAGGGCAATATCATTCTTATCTACACTTATTCCAGACTGAGTGAGAAATGCATTATATGTTTTTTCAGAAAACATTTTGAGGCAAGTAGAAACCATTTGTCTTTCTATTGGCTTTGGAGCAATGGAAATTTCATTTAAATCTGAAAGTTTGACTAGTCTTTCAGATTCAAAACAATATAACTGTTTTAAGATGTGCCCATTTTGCAACTTGTCTCCTCATGGAGAATTATGCACCCTTTTTAAGTGGTATTAAGAGTATTAAATATAGATAACAAAAAGATTTTTCATTAAGTTTTGAAACTTTTGACGTCATCCTTCCTAATGTTGCTAATGGGGGTAATTGAAAATCATCTCTTAATCTATTATACAATGTCTGTGATGTTGCGTAGTACTCAAAAGCATGTATAACTATATCTGAGCTGTATTTTATTCCAACCATTTTGGGGGCCATTGCTAAAACTTGTTGACTCTGGATATTTTTCTTGTGATCAAAAGCCATCGGATGATTTCTTCCAGTTTTGACCAGGTATCAACTGTATTTATATGGATTTTGGACAGGCTGCTAATATAACAAATATCCATAATGAAATGTTTCAAAGCGCAAATTGTTATAAATTCTCAACATAAAGAGAGGAGTAATGTCAATAAATTTTGATGATTGAACAGTTAAAATATTTTCATCTGAAAATGCTACAACTGAACATACAAAGTCTTTTTTGTTGTTAAGCAGGCTTTCTTTCAAATTTGTATTTTTAATTTTATCTAATTATAAAAAAGCATTAAGTTCATCAGCAATTTGATTTCTAACAGTACTGGAGGTTTTTTTTATATTCCCTTGAACAGCTGAGGGTGTTGGTATTTGACTACTTGGCACACCTGGCCATACAGATGGTGAATTTTTTGGATGTATTTTCCATGAACTTCTATGGTATCAAAATGTGAAGGCCAATGTTGTTAACAAATAACAGTATTATTATTGTTCAGGTTTTTTGGACAATTGTCTTTATCTTTATTATTATATTCACAATGTTTTGGCTGACATGTTGTCCAGCCTTCTTCAGGTGTTTGTCAAACTCAGGAGCCTACATGGAACTTTGAACTACATGCTTTATTTAATCCATGGGGGTCGTTTGTTCTGATTAACCATAATCAGGTGTAAGTGCTTAGTATTCCTATATTGTTTCTCACCTAGAGTCAGGATTGAACCTGCAACCTCCAGATGATTGTCTCTTTAGAAGCTTAGGGTACCAATGCCTATAACCATTATGCTATATGTCCTGCTGGACAGTTCAGAGTGAATTTTTGGGACTTATAAACTTATGTTCTCACATCGCTATGATTACTACTACTATGTATGATTTTTTATCTGTGGTCATATTCCAATTTTTTTTTTATCTAACCTCTTTGATAAAAAAAAATTGAATATGAGCTCAAGTAAAAAATCATTTTTTGTGCTTGTTTTAAAGTACAAAAAAAAATGAAAACGTCAAAAGACATAAAAGGAAACCTTTCTAAAAAAAATTAAAAAAACAAAAGATTAATTAAAATATTGACATTAACTCTATGTAATAAGATAATCAGATTTATTAATGTTACTTTTTCTTTAATTCTAATAAGTAAAATCATTACAGTTCACCAGTTAGTAACTAATGTAGTAAAAATAATCATTTATTCTTTAACTTTGGAAACAAAAGTGTGAAGAAATTTGCATTTTTTTTTCTTTTAATGGAAATGTCCGATAGAGAAATATTAATGAAACTTTTCTCTATTAAAATTTTATTCAAATTTATTATTCAAACTTAGATTTTTAATTGAAAAATGTTGACTTATGCTAATTTTTATCATGGTTAAAAACTTGAGAAATTTAATTTCGTTGATGTTATGTTTTCACCCATTCTAACAATGTTTTTTTTTTTTAACGATATCAAAAATAAATGTCAAATTAAGTAATAACATTAAATTTATGAAAAAAAACATTTTTAATTCATTTTATTACAAAAATAGTTTGCTTTACGTCTTTGAAGAAACTAAATTAAATTCTATTCAAATTTGTTTAATGTTTTATTGTTTTGCTTCTTAGGATAACACAAATTGCTAAAAAAGAATTGCATTTTATCAATAAATAATTCTTTAAACTTCAATTAGAAAATGTTGAACAAACTTTACGAGGGAAAATGCCAAAAATGAATTAAACTTTAATTTTAAAATGTTAAAGCTTTAAACTTAAGTAAATCTTTTTGTGCGGGTGAATTTTAGCCCCAAAATTTCCTTTTTACAATTCAAATAAAAATAATGTATCAACACAAGCTTAAAGAATCAAATATACTTACTTCAACTAAATAAGTTTAGTGATATTCCAACCAAAGGTAAAATTAAAAGATTCCTTTGAATTTCTTGAGCTGACAACACAAGGCTATATACCCAGTACACAGCTGTTAGCTCAAACTGAAACTAAAATGGTCTAATTCTCTCCCTTCAATAAAACTGGCCTCCAGTCAAATGACTTGTGTGTGCTATGAAGTGGCCTGTAGTATAGAATACTATGATATGAATACTTAAGAAAGATTTTAATTCTTAATGATTTTATTTCTTTTTTTAGGGAATCATTTTGCTATGACTGCTGATATCTCCAATAGTGCATCTGTTAATAAAATATTTGCCAAACTTAAAGAAGGCATTAATGCAGTCCCAACAGTTGTTATCAATTCAGCAGGAATTACTAGAGACAACCTTTTGATACGGGCAACTGAAGAAAACTTTGATGAAGTTATTGCTGTTAATCTCAAAGTAAGCTTGAAAATTTGTGTATTCTATCATCATTTTGTGCTACTAGCATGAATTTGCCTGTCTCTTGCCATTAGTCCTGATCATTCATCATTCCTGGCATGTCTTCTAGGCTACGTCCTGTGTCCGTACAGAGCTGTTGTAGATAAGTTCTAGTTGGTTGTCCCACACTTGCATGTCTGTGTGATGGGATCCAAAGGAGAATGTCGCTCATGAGTTCGTCCTTACTTCAGCAGTGTCCCGCATGTCTTTTCTGTTTTATTAGGATGGTTTTAGAGATGGGAGGTTGGTGGCTATACAGCTGCTGTTTTGTGGGAAGTTGCTTCCAGGATATAGTTCATAGCATTCTTGTGCAATTCCCGTCTAGCTTTTTCTCTCTATGCTTAGTCAACATCTATGTGGTGCATCCATATAGTAGAATTGACCTGATTACTGCTTGGAAAAAATTGCATTTTATTTCATCGGATAAGTTTGACTTCTGTATAATTGATAACCTATTGATAGCAGTCCATGCCTTCACTAGTCACATATTGATATCTTTTTCAGTAGATGAGATGCTGCTTCTGAGGTAGGTGGACACATTTACTCTGTTTTATCTGCATTGATATAGATGCCAATGCCACTTGTTGCCTGTTCCAAACTATGCAGCAGGGATTCAGCTTGGGTAGATGTATTTGCCGGGAGCACTGTCATCTGTGTAGTCCATAATAGTTTGTGCAGGGTATTGTTTGCTTCTTATCTTTTTTAGAATTAAACCATTTTCTTTCATTAGATCTATCAACATTCGAAGTATGTAGTCTAGGCAGATTATGAACAGATATGGGGCTAATGTGGCGCAGTTCGCAAGCGCCGGCTCTCCTTCTTCCTTTGGCAGGTCCAGCCACCTGTGTGGCTCTCTGGTGAGTCGATCCGCGCGGTTCTGACATGACTGCATGAGTGCCGCATCCACAGTCAGGTTGTATTCTCTGATGGTCTTGACCAGGGTGGTGAGCCGCCTCCGTATCAGCATCTCACTTGATGCCCTTGTGGTCAGCCGTGCTTTTCCACTCAAGGCATCAGTTATCCACTGATGCACGCATGCAGAGTCCGTAACAATGTGTAGGACCCTGGCTTGCCACTGAAGCGCCAGGTTAACTCCTTTCACAGTGGCATCAAGTTCGGCCAGGCTTATGTGTCTGGAATCATTCTCCGGCCGAAGCCAGCAGGTGTCTTCGACGATGAATTCATCAACCGCAAGGGCAACTCCGAGGGCAAGTGAACTGGCATCCACCCAGACTGTGAACTCGTTCCCATCAATGCACCAGTTCCCTCGCACAGGGTCGTCATGAGTCACCCTGGACACAGTTTCCATCGGCATGCTCCATAGGGTGGTATCGCGCACCTCATCATCCCACCCCAACAATATGGATGTTGCATGTCGTTTTATGGCTGCCACCACCACCCTGAGCCAACCACACATGGGGAAGTGGCCCACCAGCTTTCCACAAACAGAAAAAAATGCTCCGACACGTGAAGTGTTCTTTGACTGCCTGGGCAGACAAGATGCCCTCATTCACAAAGATGTTGTTGATGTAGGACGATGTTGCTTGTCGCACGGCCTCATCTTGTTGCTGGATTGCACTCATGATCGCCGTCATAATACTTGGGCCACGTTGAGGCCGAACCCCAGCCTGGTCAAACAATAGCGGGTTCCCTTGATTTCTACAGTCTGAATGGCCATAGCGATTTTTCAATGCGTATTTGCAGGTAGGCTCTGCGCAGGTCCAAAATTGCCACGATCCCTGCTGCCGTTACTCCCTCAGTTTGTGTGCACAAATGTCAGCCCCTGCTGTGTACGGGTCAACATGTTCGTTAAGTTCACGGTAGTTCATGATGGGTCGGACCTTTTGCTTGTTCTCTTGCAGGATGGCCATTAGGGGGATCAGCCCTCTTGGGAGCCCAAGCTCATCCTCTGGGTATAGACGCAGCCAGCCATTGTCAATCCAACCCTGCAGTTCTTCCTCATACTGCTCCCTAAGCCACGTGGGAGGGGGATACTCCGATAGCCAGTTTCGCAAGGATATTGGTGGCTGATCGCCCGACCACTTCCACAACGCTGTCCATGCATTTGTGTCTCTGTCGTATTTCGTGTGAAAGTCTGGCTCATCAAGGGTGATTGCAGCGCAAACGTGTTTCTCATGTCAGGAAAACCTTATATTGCCTGTGCCGTTCACAGTGATTCCACCCAGCTGCGTGATTGAGTCCATCCGGAGGAGTAGGTCATAACCAAGCAGCTCCCCATCCATAACTAGGGCTTGTATAGCTACTGGGGGCCCATTACCGACGCTTATGTGGACAATGCTCACTCCACAACATACCACTCCACAACATACCAGCCCCCGCCAACAGTTAACACTGGAACCTTCTTCTTCTCCCATGCATTACAACATGCCTTGTGCACGAGGGTTTGGGTGTACTCGGTGTCTACAAGCGCTCACACCTGTTAATGCGCACGCTCACTGCAGGTAGCACCTTGTTCAGAGGCGATTTGGGAAGGAGACTGGCACTGCGTCTTCCTCCCCTTGTCCGTTTCCCGGATAATTCCGTGCTATGTGGCCTAGCTAGTAACAATGGTGGCAGCGTATTCGTGTCCGTGCTCTTTGGTCAGGTGTGTTCTTCATACTGCTCCAGCTTCGGCAGTCCCTTGAGAAGTGGTTGGGTCCACCACATCTGTAGCATCTCGGGCCCTCTGTTGGCGGTTCGGGTGCTTCCACAGCCGCTGAGACCGGTTCCATGTTGTCTTTTAAGTTTAATGTTCCAGGCTCTGGCAAGCAATTCGTCCAGCCCGAGCTTATTGAGCTTCAAAGATGCTCACAGTAGTTGACTGGCATCGTCCGGGAGACCCGCCAGGAAGGCGCATCCCAGTATGCA
This sequence comes from Sepioteuthis lessoniana, assembly GCA_963585895.1. Taxonomy (NCBI): domain Eukaryota; kingdom Metazoa; phylum Mollusca; class Cephalopoda; order Myopsida; family Loliginidae; genus Sepioteuthis; species Sepioteuthis lessoniana. The sequence continues at coordinate 15,222 of CAUZXS010004833.1, forward strand.
GTTATTCGCACCACCGAACGGTACGGCCAGCTTCCTCAGATCAGCCAGGTAGATGTCCACTGTCTCACCTGGCTCAAGCCGTCACTCGGTAAACTGTCTCCAAGCGACGAAGGGGTCTGCACCAAAGGCTGCATACAGTGCCTGCTTGACTTCTTCCAGGCCTGCGTCATCCCCGAGTTGCTGGTACACGGCATAAGCTCCCTTTGTGAGTCTCAGTGGGATGATCAGCGCGGGCTCCTTTATCTTGCACAGCCGATAAACGCATTCGGCCTTCTTGAACCACTCGACCACAGACGGGCCAGTGGGAGAACTGTCGAATTCCGGGATCAGCTTTAGGTCGAATCTGTCCATAACGCCGAAATAGCTTGAGTCAAAAAAAAATAAATCCAATGAGCAGCAATGATCTCCACCGATTCTCGTATTGCACTCACACCTTCCTCAAAGCAACCCATTTTTATCAAGTCGGAGACCACCTCATTTGCATACGAGCAGTGATAATTTGCGCGACTTTGTGAGATCAGATGGTTATAAAAAGTCACAGGCACCATCTTGAATTTCTTCGTTTCCCAGCCTGACTCTGAACGATGCTCACACAAGGAATGAGCCTAAAAAATATTCCTCTGTTGTCATGTTTCATTTCTTGGATGTTGTTTATTTTCATCCTGCAACATATAGTGAAGGGATTGAGGCATTTGCATTTTTTTATTTTTTAAAATTTTTTTTTAATAATTTTCTCTTGCTGGACATCAGCCCCAGTCATGTTGCCAGTTGTACCTGAAACTTTATTTTTTCTTCTGGTTTCAGTCTGAGAGTATTTCTGAAGTTTGGATCTCATTGCCATTATTTTGTCTGTCTTTCTCCAAGCTGAAGGTATTACAATAATCCTTTGTCCTGAAGTTTGATCATCAATCTGTTCTTTTGTTTCTTTATTTTTGTTGGTGAAGTTACAACCATCTACAAGTTTGTATAATGCTCTCACAAATGTGACACATTCCTTGAGCCATTGTGCTATCAAGTGAAACATGGCCATTTCATGTGTGGTCTTCTTGGATGTGAAATAAGCTTCAAATTTTATCTTTACAGTTTCATTTTCCTCTTCCTTTGAAAATATAATTGTTTTAAGACATTTTCTGCTTCTTTGTTCATATATTATATTGGAGGTACTTATTTGGATTTGCCTAGTTTCTAACTATAACTTAGATGCAACTCAAAATCTCTTGAGTTGTTGGTGCCAAGTCAGCCACTTGGCACCAACAACTCAAGCTTCAAAAAGTTGGATGCTTCTTGTGGTTGAAGATTATTTTTATTTTTTAACCTTAGCTTGTTCTAATCACTTATGTTTACTTTAACCTTTTTTTTTCACAGGGTACTTATCTTGTTACTCAAGCTGCTGCAAAAATGATGATGGCAGAAAAAGTGGAACAGGGTTCCATTGTGAATATCTCAAGTATTGTAGGAAAGGTAAGTTGTTCCAAAATTTCCATTTGTTTATTTTTTAAAATTCTATTTAGGGATAATAATAAATCAGTATAATAATAATAATTCAGCATAAGATATAATTATTCTGCCACACCTAAGTTACACTTAGTAAAGTGTAACAGATATGGCAGAAGGCTTTAAGTATAGGGCATCTAGTGAGGATTAAACATACTTCTAAGTTATTGATTTATGAAACTAACTTGCCAAAATTTTCCCCATCGTAAAGTGCTCATTGAAATCTATTTATAGAAAATGATTACAGTATATGCCTGTTTTCAAAGTCAATCCCTAAAAATTCTGAATTCGTATAAGATATGATTATAATTTTTATGTAAGAATAATTTTGATTACAGTAATAATTGTACCATCTGACTAATTAAGGTAGTTTGGTCGACAGAATCTGCCAGTTATTACATGTCTCTCTATCAATGTTTGAGTCTATTACATTAGTTAAAAAACTAGGTGAGTCATAAGTTTTGCAATATTTGGGTATGTGCTAGTGTGTATATTACATAACCGAAGCAATTCAAGCTGTGGAGGGTACTGCTGTGGTATTGTGGTAGTTGACGTACTGATACATTGTGCATTGCTTCCCTCTGTGTCTGATTTAAGATCTGGAGAGATGAATATGTAACATAGTCAAATCCAGGAACCTATGCTTTATGAGTTTGAACTGGGTCATAATGCCATGGAAGCAACCAAAAACATTTTGTTGTGCAAAAGGTAAAGGTACAATTGATTACATTACAGTAACCAGAGTGTTCAAGAAATTTCACTCAGGTTGCAAGATTATCAGGTAAAGTCAGGTAGGCCTAAAACCACAGATTCTTAGGTTTTGCTTTTATTCATTTATCCATGTGAATATAAAAAATATATTTCTGTATTTAATTGACAGTTTAATGAACTTAATAAAAGAAGTCTTATTTGTCAACACTTTTAGTTAGCATAAAGTCTAAATTGGTATATATATATATATAGAAGACAAGATGACTTAACCAAGTGTGGCAAAGCGAGCACATATATGCCTGGCATGCAAAATGAATGGTATGCTCAAGAGAAAAGAAAAAAAAAGAAATATGGCTGCCATAACATCTCAATTTAAGGTAAAACATGGTCTTGAATGAGGAGAATTTGTGAGTGGCATATGCAAATTTTTTTAAGTGAATGTACCGACTAAGCATAAAAACATCATGAACGACGAGACCAGATTCAATGGAGACATTTTTGTTGGCAGACAGCATACAGAGTAGAGATTAGTTTTGCAAGTGTGATTCTGAACAATGGGAGGCCACTGAGAAAGTGATTACTCAAATCCATTTCACTCAGTTTGTCTTCAGTGTAAATTATAACAATCAGTTCTTCATGCAAACATTGATATTAAAAAAATTACATTATATAAAGTTTGCTGATTATTTGCTTTAAGGTTTAATACTAATGACACTCAGCCCAATTGACTGGAGCTGTAAAATACGCTGACTATATCTGTAGAGAGGTAACACCTTCTCCACTCCCAATGAGTGTCCTGGATATGACACTAAACCATATAATGATGAGGCTTCAGTCCTAAAGCTTTGGGGAATGTGAAATACCCCTTCATTGTCATTACTTCCATGTCCACTCTGACCTGGAGTAGTAGTAGTACCTGAAAACTGTAGCAAATAAAACTGTTAAATAGCAATACTTGAAACCAACTTTGTGCAAATAAAACTTAGTGTTAGCAATACTTGAAACCATGTGTGCAAACAAATGAGTTCTGACTCATTTAAAAATTGTTACCTACAAGCTAACTTTAATATGTATAAACAGGATTTGGCATTAAATAACCTACAAGGTTTATGTTGTAAAACACAACCAACCACCCACTAGTAACATTGGTCCACAAAATTTTTGTTGCTGTGGTAAAAATGTGTTTTAGACTAAATTGAATGAATTGATTCTCAATTTGTGCTTCAGATTGTTCTAGCAGATTAGGATTTTGAAAATGTACATCTTATGCCACTTGTAGACCTATAAACAGTCCTCTATTTACCCATTTATATTGAGTTCAGCCTCATGAAGAACTTGGTAAAATATCCAATCTAAAAATAAGATTTAGCGCATAGAAAAGTGATACAAAACTGAAAACAAGCATTTTCATTGAACCTGAGATTAGACATTTGATGTCTAAAAGTTCAGAAGTGAAATGAATGTAGAACATAGGCTTCATTCATATTAATTGCACACATACTTTTCATGGGTTTCAAAAAGCTAAAAATGATTCTGATTTAATAAAAAAACAAGCAACAAAGAATGCAATGCCATTGCATTCTCAACTTGATTTTTTTTCTCACCTTATCAGACAACACCTGTTGTAACAACTACAAAGAAAGTGGGTTAGTTTTGTAAGACAGACACCCCTTTTATAGTAAGGAGACAAGATGTGAGAGGGAGATCCCACCTAAAAACCAGTCTGAGCCAGATCTAGAACAGCTTAAAACCTTTCTGGCTATGATAATTACTGAATTCAGGACAAAAATAGTAGAACTATAACTGTACAGACAGACAGACATTTGCTGATTTATAATAAAATCTAAAATGTTTTTGTAAAAAAAGATTCTTTTATGAAGCAATTAAGAATAAATAGGTAGAAACTGATTTTCTTTTTCTTAAGTCTCAAAGCTTTTAAAAAGCCAAAAATTGAGTAATTTACGCAATTTTTCTGCAATAGATAAAAAAAATGTTTATTTATTGGTTCCTGTGTTCCAAGTTACTACATCTTTATAAATATGACAGAAAAGGATATTGATAATTACTTATATAGGTCAGTAAGAATACAGAAAATGGACTTTTAAGATCCTAAGATATTTTCAGTGCTTGCTTTTATTTTCGTATAAAATGAATCATGTTTTTTCCCTCTCTCTAGGGTGGCAATATTGGCCAGTGTAATTATGCAGCATCCAAAGCAGGTGTTGTAGGACTTACAAAATCTGCATCCAAAGAATTATCCAGGTATATTTTATTATAGCTCTTTAAGAATGGTATATTTGATGTGTGTAAAGATTATATCATTATTCTTAAAATAGTTAAATTTTAAAAATGTATAAAATGTGAATGTCACTTTTTCAATGACATAAGAATCTGCAACTGATAAAGTATTTGTGGATTTTTAAAGAAGTGTATTCTGTATGAATAATGGTTATACTTGTAATTTTTTTTAGGTTCAATATTCGAGTGAATGCTATTTTACCTGGTTTCATATCCACACCAATGACTGATGCTGTTCCTGATAAGGTCCTTCAAAAGCTGCTACAATTTATTCCTTTGCAGAGATTTGGACAACCTGAAGGTTTTTAATTATATATATATAATCAAAATGAATAGGTTCACTAAGAGATTTGTATTTTTTAAGAATTCTTTTAAGAATTCTTTATTTCATTCTTACATACATGTATGTTTCCAGCTTATTGCTTTCATCAGAGAATATGTGGTACAAGGCCATATGGATGGGGCACCCAATCAGACTTGAACTCCTCATGTATGTTTGTTAGATGAATGTTATATTAGGTTTTGTATCGGTTTATATAGAGGTCACTGTTGTGATTTCTCTTCCTCCTCCTCTCTTTCCCTTTCTCAAAGTGTGTCTACTTGTCTGTCTTTACCTCAATTAGTCTTTGCTATTTGATATGTTATAGTTTTTCATTGTTTTACTCTGGTTGTGTGTGTGTTTGTTTTTGTTAAAGTTGGCTGGTTGGGTTCTATGGTATATCAACCATTGTAGGTTATTTAATGCCAAATCCATTTCTATGCAAATAGTCAGCTCTATTTCAAACAATTCAGTTTAGCACAAGTACACAGTTTAATTGTCAAAAACATTTCTATTTCAAGCTATTCGATTTAGTCAAACAAATATGTTCAGCATAAGTACGCAGTTTCGATGACAAAACAGTCCTATTTCAAGCAGTTGAGTTTAGCATAAGTGCATAGTTTAATTGGGGAAAATATTTCTATTTCAAGCTATTGTGAAAAATTGTGAAAAATATTTCTATTTCAAGCTATTCACTTTAGTCAAACAGTTCTAATTTAGCCAATTCAATTTAGTATAAGTATAGATTTTGTTTACTCACAGTTAAATGTCAAAGCAGTTCTATAGTAAACAATTCAGTTTATCATAAGCATGCAGTTTGTCAAAAAACTATTCAAACAATTCATTTTAGCATAAATACACTGTTTAGTTCTATTTAACCTATAGATAAGGCTCTATCAGTTGCTACCATTCCAGGCCAGAGTGGACCTGGGAGCAATGGCAATGAAGGGGTGCTCCACATACCCCAAAGCTCCAGCATTACTGGAACCTCACCATCAGATTGTTTAGTGTCATTACCAGGACACTTGAGGGTGTATTCTACAGCAATTTTGTTAAAGTGGTTTTGAATTCCACTTGCAGTTACTTTTTCTTCTGTGTATGTGTGTAAATATAGTTTGGGTTTGACTGTTCCTGTATGTGTGGGTATAGTTTTGGTCTTGAGTTTTTTCTTTCAAAGTAGTGAGGTTTAAAATTTACTGGCAATTAATTTTTGGTATTAATTTTGTGTGTGTGTGTGTGTGTGTGTGTGTGTGTATGTTTCCATTTGTGTGTTTGTATAATTTGTTTTATTCAACATGGGCTTGAATTTGTCTATGAATTTTTTCCTTTTATTTGAAGTAATGTGTAATTGTTAGTTTGATATATGAGCATAGTTTTAAATTTACCTTGACAACATTTGTATAAATGTTTAGATGTATTTATTTTTCTATTTTCTGGTATTTTAATATTGCTTTTGTGGAGTGATATTCTGGTATTGAGGGCCTGTGTTGATCCTATGTGTATTTTCCTTCTATAATCATATCACACTCCACATTTTTATTCTTGTATTTGGTAACTTCTTGTGTTTTCCCTAAATGTAAAAGAGGTGAGTATTTTTTTAAATTTCGGGTTGTCTGTGGCTTTTAATGACTTTTGTTGTGTCTAGTATTTCTTCAATTTTTATCATGGTTTTTAAATTCTAGATTTTTATTATTTCTGTGAATAGTTCTAGGTTGTTTTTACAAATCTCTTTGTGGACCTATTCATTTTGAAATATTTACTTTTTTCTCACTTTGAACCAACAACAAAAAAGAACATTATATGTATATGAATTTTTTAACAATATCAAATTTATGAAAATTTTAAAGTATATTTCCTAATTAACCATATTTTTTATCGAACAACAAAATTGTTCAATTAGGTGCTATTAACCCTTTTACAGGCAGTGACATTTTTTACTGCCAACAGTACACAGGCAGAGCAATATCTTTTTTTTCTTTCTTTTTTAACTCAATGTACAGCATTTTCCTTTTGGCTGCTCATTGACCAATTCAATGTACAGAAACATTGCTAGGAGGCCCCCACTAAAGGTTGTCTTGCAAAATGTCATGATGAAAAGTGATTGCTTAATTGTTTTCATGTAATTGTACTATGGCACACAATTGCTGATCAAATTTTCATGTTTTTTGGGGGGGGTTTTAATGATTAATTGACTTGTTTAAACATAGCCTCTATTTTGCAAATTTTCTGAAAATAATTTGCCCACTCTACAAGGATTAAAAAAATCTTATCTGCCTGCAAAAAAGTTGTTGTCCTGGTGAAGAAAGGAACAATGATTGTACATAGCTTTAAGTTATGTCAAGTATTTGAAATAATTAAAACCATTGTATTTTGAATTTAAAAGTATTAACATTGTATTTTCTAAATTCAGGTATTAAAATATGTATATTAAGTTTACTTTTTACATTTTAGTTGTCAACATGTAAATATATTAAAATATTTTATATAATTACTTTGTTATTTTTAGAGTTTATTTTGAGTATGCTTATCAGTGTTTATAGCCCAGTTGGTTGGGGCTGTAAAATACACTGACTGCGTCTCTGCAATGGGGTAAGACTCCTCCAATGAGTGTCCTAGATATGACACTAAACTATCTGATGGTGAGGCTCCAGTAATCTTGGAGCTTTGGGGAATGTAGAGTACTCCTTCATTGCCATTGCTCCCAGTTCCACTCTGGCCCGGAGTGGTAGCACCTAAAAGGGTCCTATCTATGGGTCAAATAGAACTAAACTGTGTACTTATGCTAAACTGAATTGCTTTAAATAGAACTGTTTACCTGTATAAAAATGGATTTTGGCATTAAATAACCAACAGTGGTTGATAAGATATAAAAACAAACCAAACCAAACTTATCAATGTTTAAAAATCCTTTTTGATGATTGATTAGTGAAAATCTATTTTCAGATATTGCTGAAGCATGTTTATTTCTAGCAAGCAAAAAGAGTGATTATATAACAGGAGCTTGTTTAGAGGTTACAGGTTAGTTTGTTTTTTATCTTTTTAAATATTCTGCATAAAATAAAGAAAATGCAAAGTATTGGAATATCAGAAAGTTCTATAAAAATAAAAGATAGTTATCTAAACAATGTTTCTAGATCTATTAATTTATGTCACCTGCTTATAGATTTTTGAGAAAGTAATGTTTAATGCAAAAGTATATTATGAATTAAAAGTTCCTCATAACCGTGATAATTTTTTAAAGACAGTTGTTTATAAGAATGCCAAAGAAAATCTAAGATTGGTAATTTTACTATAATTCAAAAAAAATTTTTTTATGTAAACTTTATATTACTTAAAACAGGATATGTTAATTTTTAATAAGTGTGACTCAAAAACTTTTCTTTTTGAGAGAAAGAAAAAATTTATAGATAAATGAGGACTTTTATAGTTCCTAGCATCTTGTTTAATTTATTTCCTTTTTTAACCTATAAAATAAATTAAGTACATTTTTATCATTGTAACTAAACTGGATTTTTTCAAGGAAATTCAAATTTTTGTAATTGTGTGTGAGAAAGTACACTACCAATCGAAAAGTACTGTCAGCAGGGGCTGTAGAATACACTGACTGCATCTCTGCTGATGGATGGCCCAGAGTGGCATAAAGAACTATTACTTGTACATCAAAGACAATTAAACAATTATGAAAAAATAACACCCAAAAAACAAATTCTTTCTCCGACACAGGTATATATAAAATTTATTGTTGGTAATGTAATAAACTACACATAAGAATGACCTCTACAAATCTAAAGGGGATACGAGGATCATTTAATAAGTTTCCAGACTTTTTTGTATGAGCACTTTTATTGAAAGTACACACATGAAACTCTAGTCCCCTTCGAAGTAATCTCCTCCGGCTGCAATGCACTTGTACTGTTCCAACAACTTCTGGAAGGCCCCATGGAAGTCCTCTTGTGTGAGCATGTCAATGACCTTTGTCACAGTCTCTTTCATCTCCTCAAATGTCTCATAACGACAGCCTCTGAGCTTAGGGAATAAGCAAAAGTCACAGGGAGCAAGGTCTCGACTATAGGGGGGGTGAAGAACTGTCTTGATGCCCATCTTGGTCAAATAGTCTGTGACAAGGATGGAGTTGTGGACTGGTTCATTTTCCTGGTGGAAATTCCACTGACCCGATTTGAAGAGTGCTGGCCTCTTCAGATGAAATCTCTTCCTGAACTCCCTGAAAACCTCAACATAGTAACCCTAACCCTAACCCTTTGGCCAATCAACTCAAGTCTATTGACTTCCTTACTCCTCCCACACCTTTCATCATCCCTCACAGACTCCCTGCCTTCCTTAAATCTCTTATGCCACTCAAAAACTGATGCTTGATTCATGCAAGATGCTCCAAAAGCAGTTTGAAACATTCCACACATTTCTGTGGCATTTTTTCCAAGTTTAGAACAGAATTTTATTGCATATCGTTCTTTTAAAGTGTCCTCACGTCTAGATTGCATTTTTGAAATTCACCAGTTGTGACAATCAGGCTTGAGTAGGGTGTATTCCAATTGCTTCTGTAGCTGTTGATTTGAACCTGAAATCATAAAAATTGGTCAGTCATCTCATAAGATGTATAGCAATAACATACTGAATTTTCAAGAGTGTACGACAATTTTAAATCCCTATACAAAAACAGTCTGGAAACTTATTGAATGCACCACGTATATGAACATAAAGATTTTAAATCTGGAATACATCCAATTCTTTTGTTTCATGTTTCAACTAACCCTACTGTGGCACAATAATGTGCATTTGTGTGTGTGTGTGTGTGTGTGTATATATATGTGTGTGTGTGTCTCTGTGTTCATGGCTAAATTGAATCTGGGAATCTAGACTTGATCTTCAGTATCTCTGTTTTATTCTGTTTTGGAGATTTCTTTATGTAGATTACATGTGGGTGGTCTTAACGCAAAAATAGACAAAAAGATGTGCCTGTGTGAATCTATAGTTTTTGAGCATGAAGACCTGAGACGGGAGTGGGATTAGAAAGGACCAAGGCATATTGTTTAGTGAGAGTTGGCACATTGGCCAAAGAAGTCAGTCAGAAGGCAGCACAGGGTCATTGAGCAGTAAAGATGATCCTATTTACCAACCCCTCCGCTCGGGCAGGATATGACACAAGGTCAATTTTAAAGCGAAGTTTAACAGGTTTGAATTCAGAGTTTTCCTTCTCCTAGACTAGTTGCCTCACCAAGGCTGAAGAACCCAGTCTGTCCTACTATTTACCCATAGCTGGAGCAGTAAAGATGATGGCCAGTGAGAGTCAGCACATTGGCCAGTGAAGATAGACATTTGGCCTATGGATGGTATGAGTCAGTATTTTTGAGAGCTGTTAGGATTTTCACAAGGCACTTATGATAGCCAAATATATATACACACACACACACACACACACACACACACACACACACACACACACACACAGTACTAGAAATATGCTAGACTTCGCTTTCTTAAGGTTTTTCTGTTTCGAGTTCATTGTTTTTGTCTTTCCTTTCTTTCCTTTTACTGTTTTTTATTGTTACTTGTGAATGCCTACTTGACTGACTAGACAATCAGCAACCTTGGCCTGTGGGTATTGCCACAATACATTTGACTTTCAAAACTCAACCATAATTGCATTCATTCACAATAGGGATACACTTAGAATAATTGAAGCCTGCTCAATATATTCTTTTAATAAAATTTTCCGAAGACCAGGGTTTTAAAAGATATCATTTATTTATTTATTTATTTTTAGTAGCAAAAATGATGTTAAAAGATTGCAATATCCATGAATATTTTTGTAGTATGATTAACTAAAAAAGAAAATGTCTTATGAGATGGTATGTTAATTTAAAGGGAATATATTGAGAAACATATTGTGTATCAAAATATTAATTTTCTTTTTTCTTTTAGGTGGATTGAATATATGAACCATGAAGAAGTCTTGTTACAAAATTGAAAAGGTAAAATCTTTATCAACATTTGTAATGTGCTGGATTATTAATTATAATCCATGAGTATTCAATTTTGTGTTGTTTTTTTTTTTTTCAAATTCCACTTACTTTAAATATGGAATTGAAAAGATATGGGTGAAACTATTAACAGGAATTTTCTGATATATTCGCATATAATGAAGTATGGTAAGGTAATTTTATTTACTTGATGAAAAGTATTACGAATTCTTTTTTTTTTTCTTTTCTTTGTTATTCATTCTTCCCCACCTGTCTTTTGTGTTTTATACAATTCTTTTTTCTGTTCATAGAAATTTTAAATGGCATGATTTGTTGACTGATTATCAAGATATATCAATTTACTTTTATCTAATAGTGTACTTTGTAGAGCTGTTCAAAAATACACTCTATGTTCATAAGTTTTCCAGGGATTAAAAAGATAATTTTCTTTGTTTTATAATGTTCAAAACTTTTTCTTGTTGCCACTTTTGTGTTGTTCCATGAGGTGGTGGGTAATTTTGGCCAATACTTAAAATCTCTTCACTCTCGTACAATGCCAAATACTGAGTATGGAATGCTAAACGATTCTAACTCGAAATGTTACATTTTACATCTATTTTGCATATGCTCTACTCATCTCTTGTCAGATCTTGGATTAACCCATTTATATATCCACCACTTCTAGTCACGTAAACTTCAGTGGCACAATCCATTTCAACACTTGTGTTTGTTGGCTAGAGATCTGTCTTCAAATCTTACGGGTCGCTATTGGCACATTCTTCTACATAACACTTGGCATACCTGAAAATACATTAAGTGTCTCTTATTCTCTAATAATGATAATTTTGAGTGCATATGTCAATGAACTTTTCTAACTTCCAAATAAGTATGAAACATTGGCTTCTAATTTTTAAAAAGTTATATTAAACCTTTGATTGATATGGAAAAATAATGGAAAAGTTTTAATACAAATAGAAATTTTTCATACTCATAATATTTATCAGTATAATCTTGAGGGTCATTTGATTTGATGGTAATTCAACAATTAATCCTGTTTTAAGGCCTATGTTCATATTACACTTATATTCTCTTTATTAGTCAAATTGTCTAACATTTCTCTTCCATTTCATTCTTGATCTCACCCTTCTTCTTCATATTGGCCTGAATTGCTTGATAATTTCATCTACCCATTGTTGTGGAGGTCTTTTGTGTGGTCATTTCTAGACTCTTGAATACTACTTTACGACTGTACATGTCTGTGAACCTTGTAACATGCCTAGCAGAAATTTTGCTTTTGGTGTTTCCCAATCCTTTCCTTCAATCTCTTCCACTCTTGCTTTGAATTTGTTGTAGTATCCTACACACTCCCTGAGCAAGAATGGACGGGCCTAAAATTTTTTATTTAACCAACTTCTTGTTCTATTATTTTTGCAGCTATATTCTGTTTTGTTGAATAAAGCTTAGTACATTTACAATTGTTCGGAGTTCTGTTTTATTTTACAACAATTCATTCAACAAAACAAAAGCATGGAAACTGTATGGAAGCCAGAATGTCTAGATATAACCCCAGTTCTCCAACAGCTATCAGAAATTACCGCCATTGGCGAACTATCCTACTCAATTATATAAAAGATTTCCACTACAAAATACCAAACAAATATCGGGCCCTCCTGATTTGTATAAGTTCCAGAGTATTCGATTATATCAAAGGATATACAACTTCGAAGTTGCCATAGAAAAACTGGACACCCTTTTCATAAAAACACCTAACAAGGTATTTGCAAGACATCTGTTGGCTACAAGACGACAGAAACCAGGTGAGTCACTGGACAAATGTTTTAGAGAATTATAAAAATTGAAAAAAAACTGCAATTTCAGAGACCGTGCTGCCGAGGAACATAGTAACGAAGCTATGCATGATGCCTTCATCTTCGGCTTGAGTTCACATTCCATATGACAGCAGCTATTAGAAAATAAAACTTTGGACTTATAAACAGCATACATGCAAGCTTCTGCTCTGGATTTAGCGCAACAAAATAACAAGTTGTATACTACTCTGGAAGCCCAATTGGCAACATTAGTCAACCTGGAGCCTCCAAAAGTAGTTTATGAACCCTCAGTGAAACTTGGCCGTGGCTTACCAAGCTAAACGTAAATGCTTCTTTTGTGGGCTCCCTTATCATTCATGGGATTGCTGTCCCATTCGTGTGGCTACTTGTAAAAAATGCTCAAAGAAAGGACATTATGCTTGCGCATGTCAGCTTGGACATTGCAAAGGCAGATATTACCCTCAACAAATCAAAGTCCGTAACTTCAGTTTGGTCAATTAATATTTTAGGATACCACATCAGCAGTGGAATTAAGCCTGACCCAGAAAGATTACACCCCTTAAAGGAACTACCTCCTCTGGAAAACTCGAAATCAGCTATGGTATGTTTGCATATTATGTGAAATGGATACATAACTTTTCTGACAAGATTCTACCACTGGCAACTATGGCAGATCTTTATGTACCTACCATGTGCACTAATGTAGTACGGGAACTCCACTCCTCTGCAGCATCTGTAATGATTAACAAAATTCAACTGGGTGCTCTACTTGATTCCTGTTGTAATGATAGCTACATCAACGACAGAGTAGCATGAGAATTCAAGTTGGAAATCCACCCTCTAATAAATGTATTATCTTGGCTCAAAAAAAACTTTAAACTCGATCTCAAGAGGATATGTAGTTGTAAATTTACTTCTTTGCCTTAACGGCCAGTCATATGTTGCCACCCATCTTGATGTCCTGAAGAATTTATGTTCTGATGTGATAATCGGCCAGCATTTTCAATGCCAGCATCAGAAAATAACATCTAAATATAACTGTGGACAATAATATTCATCAATTTTGCATATTAAATGCAGCGGATATAGAAGAACCTTCCCTATTTCCCAATTTATTACCAAGTCATAAACCTATTGCTGTAAAATCGAAGCACTTTAATAAGAGGGATCAATCTTTCATAAAGAAATTCAGAAATTGCTTTTCGAAGGTATAATTAAAGAAAGCATCTCCCCTTGGCGAGCTCAACTAGTAGTTGTAAAGGACCCTACCAACTGCAGAAAAAAAAGAATGTGTGTAGATTACTCTCAAACAACAAACTTATGTACAGAATTGGACACTTAACCCCTTCCAAAAATTGATAAAATGATCGACATCCTTGCTAAATATAAGGTTTTTCTTTTCTTCATTCAACTTCAAGAACACCTACCACCAGGTGCTGCTAAAAGTATCTGATAGAAAATACAGAGCTTTCGAGGTGAATGGTCTTTTGTTTCAGTTCTGTATGATTCTGTTCGGTGTCAAAAATGGAGTTGCTGTATTCCAGAGAGCCATAGACAGAATAATTGAGAAAGAAAATTTATGTGGTGCTTTTCTCTATATAGATAACATTACTATTGCAGGACATACACAGTCAGAACATGACCAAAATGTAAAAAAATTCTTAGTGGCTATTGCAAAGGCAGATATTACCCTCAACAAATCGAAGTCCGTAACTTCAGTTCGGTCAATTAATATTTTAGGATACCACATCAGCAGTGGAATTAAGCCTGACCCAGAAAGATTACGCCCCTTAAAGGAACTACCTTCTTTGGAAAACTCGAAACCAGCTAAAAGAGCACTTGGTATGTTTGTATATTATGTGAAATGGATACATAACTTTTCTGACAAGATTCGACCACTAGTAGAAAACACAAAATTCCCACTTGAAACAAAAGCGCTTGAAGCATTTAAACAAATAAAACAGGAACTGGAGGTCACTGCACTAAAACCAATTGATGAAAGTTTACCATTCGAGGTAGAATGTGATGCATCAGATGTAGCCTTTTCTGCTGCCCTTAACCAAGATGGACATCTAGTAGTGTTCATGTCTAAGGCACTTCAAGGAAGTGAACTGAAGTATCATATTATTGAGAAGGAAGCCATAGCAATTGTGGAGGCGGTTCAGAAGTGGAGTCACTATTTGACACACCAACATTTTACTCTGATTACTGATCAGAGATCAGTGGCTTTCATGTTTTCTAATGAGCAACACACCAAAATTAAGAATGCAAAAATTCAAGATTGGCGGTTAGAACTCTCAACTCTTGATTACACAATAAAATACCGTCCTGGCAAGGAAAATGTAGTACCTGACATACTTAGCCACACATATACCTGTTCATTCATTAATTCTTCTACCTTTGTTGACCTTCACATTGGGCTATGCCACCTAGGAATTATGTGACTCTTACACTTTGTTAGAGAAAAAACCTTCCCTTTTTTATGGAGGATGTTAAAAAAAGGTGTGTTTCAAGGCGACCAGGCCTATGGAAAGACTATGTATTGACTTCAAGGGGGTCGTACCTTCTGTTACGAGCAATATGTATTTACTTGAGTAATTGACGAATATTCACAGTTTCCATTTGTCTTTCCATGTCTAAACATGCACACTACTAATAAAGGCCTTAGATAGGTTGTTCAGTTTGACTGGGATACCCTGCTACATACACTCTGACAGAGACTACCTTGTTCAAAAAGGGGTCACAACAAGTAAAACTACGCCCTATCCCCTAACTAGCAATGCACGGTTTGAACGATTTAATGGCACTATATGGAAGATGATTTGGTTATCCCTTAGATCATGAAACTTAACTGAAAAATACTGGGAGTTGTTACTCTCAGAAGTGCTACACTCTGCTAGATCATTGCTGTGTAAGTAAAGTTGGCGACCGTAGTCGAGTGTGACCCAATGGCTCCCTTTTCAATTGCTACTACACCAAGGTGTAGGGGAGGGTGCTACTCCTTTCCCTGGATTGCTCCACTTTACCCTTGATCTGTACCGTATAATGCTGAGTGTTAAGCAAGCAAGGAGGCATCATTTTTTGAGTCTTTGGTATGACTCAACCTGGGATTGAACCCTGTTCTCCTGGGCCATTGGCGAACACTTTAACCATCATGCCAATGTCTGCTTACCACCCTACATGAATGTTTCTTTTCATTTTCCCGCTGTTCATCTCATGGTATTTCTCTCCCATCTTGGTTGATGTCACCAGGGCACATACTATTAAAAAGATTTGTAAAGAAATAACAAAACCGACCCTTATGTGGATCAGGTTGAACTTCTAAATAGTAATCTGACTTATGCCCACAGAAAATATCCAAGTAAAATGGAATCCCCCTGTATCTGTTCATAATTTGGCCCCCTTTTCTGAAACAGACTTACCACCGGAGTCTTCCACGATGGAACCAAATAAGTCCCCCAATTGTCCCTATACAGGAGGAGGATACAACGTCTATTGAAGATGTCATGGGAGTTCAACTGCGAAGGAGATCAGAACAAACAAGAAAACCCTCAGATTGTTATGGATGGTAATACCAGTAACCATTTTTTTTTTTTTTTTTTTTCTTTTTTAGCAAATTCTTAAAAAAAAAAATGAATTTTCATATATAAAAAATTATGGACTAATTTTTCTCCTCGAGAAAAATGTCGTAGTATCTTACACCCTCCCTAGGCAATAATGTACTAGCCCAAATTTTTTTATTTAACTGACTTCTTGTTCTATATTATTTTTGCAGCTATATTCTGTTTTGTTGAATAAAGCTTAATACATTTACAGTTGTTCTGAGTTCTGTTTTATTTTACAACAGCATGATATTCTAAGCTTGTATCTTTCAATAATCCTCTCTGTTATGACTAGTTGCTGTTCTTCCTTCCTTGTTTCACCTGTGTAATTATTATGACCCCCAAGGGCAAGGACACAGATCTACATTTTCCTTTTAAAGTAGAGGAATTATATTGTGAATTGAATTTCCTTGCCCTTGGGGTCATAATTATTACACAGACGTATATTTCTAATCCTCTTGGGAAGATGTGGCCCTGGAGGTGACTGTGTCCTCTGTAAAGAGTACGGATGTAACTTGCAAGACACATTTAGGTCAAATGGCCGTGCAATTATCATGACTAGTTGATCTGGTGTCACTTGTGTATGATATGAACTAGTGGCACAGTTGTAGAGTTTCGGCACTATAGTCTGTGGTTGGTTGTTCGATCTCCAGTGGTGGAGATCACGGTATACTCTGCTGATGAGACCTAATATGGTTGAAACAGCTGTCCAGTATTTCCGTATGTTGTGCGTAAGTGTTTGCCGAATTTTCTGGTCATGGTAATTCAATTCACAATATAATTGCTCTACTTAAAAAGGAAAATGTAAATCTTTGCTTCATCAGCAATTCTGCTAGGGTAGTTCCTGTGGTTGTATGCAGTGTTGTTTGTCAGCAGGAAATGGGATATCTTTGTTTCCAGAGTACCTCCTGACATGTTTTTTAACCTGTTCTGAACCAACAAAACACTCAGCCAGTCCATTTGATGCCTGATGATGTGGACTAATGCGTTTGTGTCAGATACCGTTTCGTTTTCTAAATTCTGAACTTGTGAAGCATGGATTATTGTTGCCGACTAGAATGTGTGGTAGGCCATGGGTGGCAAAACAATGTCTTAACTGTTCATTAGTAGAGGTTGATGTAGCTGTGGTTGTTGGATGCACATCAATCCGCTTTGAATGTGCATCCATGATGACTGTTTAGTTTTGGCCATTATAATCTGCAAAATCAACATGGACCCGATGACACGGTTCTGCTGACCACTCCAAGGGATATAGTGGTGCCTTTTGTAGATAAACCTCTGGAGTATTGGCATGGGTAGCAGTTTTTCACCTTCTCTTTTACATCAGCATCAATTCCAGGCCACCAAATATAGTTGCTGGCAAGTGCCTTCATCTTGACCATGGCAGGGTGGTATTGATGAAGCTCTTCCAAAACTTGTTGTCTGAGATGGTGGAGAACTATCACCTGTGAGCCCCACAGTAGGCAACCTCCATCCACACTAATCTCATTCTGGCGAGTATGAAATGGCAAATACGGAGTATCCTGTGGGATATTTCCCCTCCAAATTGTACAGCCTGAAGAACTTTAGATAAAACTGGATCCTTGCGAGTATAATTTTGTATGTCAATGGAATCGATCATAGTTGTTAAGGTAATCCATGAGATGTATGACACAACCTGGCATTGGAACATCCAAAATTTCCTGTAGAGGCAGAAAATTCATGGCATCTGCAGTAGCAATTTGTGAACCAGGCTTGTATTCAATGGTATAGTCATAAGCACTCATCAACAGTGAACAACATATAATTCTTTGTGGTAGGGTGTCCAGTGTTGGTTTGATGGACTAAGGAAGCTGATAAGTGGCTTGTGATCCATGATGATACGGAATGCACACCTGAAGAGATACTGATGGAATTTTTTTTACTCCAAAGATGATGCTCAGACTGTAGTTCTTCTCAGCGGGTGACAGTGTTCTGGAAGCAAAAGCAACAGGTTTCTCTGATCTATCGAGTAACATGTGATAAAACGGCCCCAACACCATACTGACTGGCATTGCAGGTCAATTCTAGTTCCTTTTTGGGGTTATAATGGTCTAAAATATTTATTCTCTGCAACAAATTTTTTACCTGTTGAAAAGCTGTTGATTGGGCAGCCTCCCATCTCCAAGAGACACCCTTCCACAGCAGATAATAGAGAGGGCTTAACTTATCTGTGACATTAGGAATGTATCTGGCATAAAACTGGAATAGGCCCAGAAAAGCCTTGAGTTTTGTTTGACTGTAGGGGGCTGGTGCATCCTGGATGGTATGGATTTTCTCTTCTGTGGGATGAAGACCTTCTGAGTTGATCCAATGCCCTAAGTATGTGACAGATGATGCCATGAACTTATATTTGTTGAATGTAGAGACCAAATTCTATTAATTTTCCTGTCAAGATTTGTCAATTGTTCTGAGTGTTGAATCTGTAATCAATATATCATCCTAATAGCAGACAATGTGGTTCATTTGCCTATAGGTTATCCGTATAGCGCTGGTAGATACCTGGAGCTGACTTTACTCCAAAACTTGGGTGATTGAATCTGTAGAGACCTTGTGTGTTAATGGCGAGGTACTTCTTTGAGCTTTCCTCCAACGGCACCTGTAGGAATGCTCAGGTCTAACTTTGTAAACTTTTGACCACACACCAACTTTGCATATAAGTCATCAATGCTTGGGATGGGGTACTGGTTGAGGTTTGGGAATTTCTTAATCATCATTTTGTAATCTCCACACAATCAAATTGATTGGTCAGTCTTAACAACAGTTACTATGGGAGCAGCCCATTCTGAGTACTGTATGAGTTTGATAATGCCTAGGGAAACCAGTCGCTCAAGTTCTTTGTTCACTTTTTCATGCAAGGCAAAAGGTACATAACAAGCCTTGCAAAATATGGGTTTGTCTTCAGGTCTACACTAAGTTTTGTTATGAAACCCTTTAGTGTGCCTAATTCATCTTTAAAAACACTGGGATATTTCACTATGATGTCTTCTATGGCAGGTGTAGTATTCATAGATTTTAGCTAGTGGATGCATTTCAGGCTAAGTTGCACAACCTGTATCCAGTTTTTGGTTAAAAGCCTAAGGCCAGCATCAGGAACAACTACAAATGGTAGACGATAATGTTGGCCATTGTAGTCTACTGACACCTGGCCACATGGTGTGATGCATCCTCCTGTATAGATTGCTAATTTCTGTGATATGAGCCAAAGTTTAGGCTTATCAGCTTCACACCATAAGTTTTCAAATACAGCATGACTGATCAGTGAAACTACAGTTCCAGTGTCAATTTCCATCTCAATGTCGTGGCCATTGATTCCAACCCATGACACCAGGGGGTTGGTCCTGCCATTTCCCTGGAGATTGAAAAGCCTGTGCAATGAGGTAGATTCACATTCTGCAGCTTCATCTACTGTTTCTCCTCTTTGAAAGTTGTGGGTTCTCTGGTTTCTGTTTTTTTTGGGGGGTGGGGTGGGGTTCTGAATCAAGCTGGCTGGTGAAATATGACCAGTTTTGTGGCAAAAATTATTCACTGTTTCTTTGAAGCGACTGGATTCTAGAGAGTTTTTACAGTTGCACTGTAAATATGATTTTTGTTTTGGTTTTGATCTCTGAAACAGGGTTTTGTTCCACCTGGTTGACTTTTTTGTGATAAGCTCTGTTGCAGCCATTGCACAGGCTTCAAATGTCACTAACGTCTTTGGTAGCCTCTTCCATTACGAGCCCTATATCGCAGGTGTGACAAATGTCAGTTTTCTTTCGGAAAGCAGATGTCTGCAAATGCTGTTGTCAGCTACCCCCCACAACTATCAGGTTCCTTAGCATGTTTTCCAATGTATCTCCAAATTCACAATATCTGTTTTCTTTTTTAATGAGTGATAAAATTGGAAATTAACTGATCTGGTTGTTGGTGGCTCATATAAAAGTTGAATCGCTCAACTCTGACAGATGGTGTTAAGATACAGTGCTTCATTAGTGTCTGTGAGAGTTCCTCATAGCTTTTGTCTTTCAAGCTATATGGCGTAAAAGGTCCTTAAGTAGAAAGTGTCAGCTTCAATGACTGAGAGAAGTAACACTTTCTTTTTTCGTGTATGAGGTGCATATGATAAGTTTCCAGACTTTTTTTGTACTGGCATTTAAAATTGTTGTAGACTCTTGAAAATTCAGTCTGTTATTGCTATACATCTTATGAGATGACTGACCAATTTTTATGATTTCAGGTTCAAATGAACAGCTACAGCAGCAATTGGAATACACCCTACTCAAGCCTGATTGACACAGCTGGTGAATTTCAAAAATGCAATCTGGACGTGAGGAAACTTTAGAAGAACGATATGCAATAAAGTTCTGCTTGAAACTTGAAAAAAATGCCACAGAAACGTATGGAATGCTTCAGAGCATTTTGGAGCATCTTGCATGAATTGAGCATCAGTTTTTGAGTGGCATAAGAGAGTGGCAGGGAGTCTGTGAGGGATAATGAGAGGTGTGGGAGGAGTAAGGAAGTCAATAGACTTGAGTTGATTGGCCAAAGGGTTAGGGTTACTATGTTGAGGTTTTAAGGGAGTTCAGGTAGAGATTCCGTCAGAAGAGGCCAGCACTCTTCAAATCGGGTCAGTGACATTTCCACCAGAACAATGCACCAGTCCACAACTCCATCCTTGTTACAGACTATTTGACCAAGATGGGTATTAAGACAGTTCCTCACCGTCCCTATAGTTCAGACCTTGCTCCTTGTGACTTTTACTTATTCTCTAAGCTCAGAGGCTGTCGTTATGAGACAATTGACGAAGGTCATTGACACACTCACACAAGAGGACTTCCATGGGGCCTTCCAGAAGTTGTTGGAATGGTACAAGTGCATTGCAGCCGGAGGAGATTACTTTGAAGGGGACTAGAGTTTCATGTGTGTACTCTCAATAAAAGTGCTCATACCAATAAAGTCTGGAAACTTATCGTATGCACCTCGTATCTTGAATAGAGCTGGCTTTAAAGTAGTATTCAAATTTCTCTGAATATGTGTCCCTGTCTCCTTCAGCAGAAGAGAGAATTCCTCAATACGTCCAAATGATGTCATTATGAAAGCTGCTTTATTTTTTTTGTTTTTTTGTGTGCACACATGGAGTGTATTGAGTCTTCTGTGATTAAAACTGTTAACAGTGGGGATAATTTTTGTTTATGTTACATTTGAACTCTTACTGTTGTGAAATGTGACTTCATCCTTGTCTCCATGTGGTGTTTCTTAGAGAATATGAAAACACAGGGGTTGACTTTATAATTTACTGGGTTCATGTTTTAAGCATGCTAACAGCTAAGGTTCCCTATGCCGGAAGTAGCTGGTGTTCCAGGGATTTTTTACTCTGTAAAGTTACATACATAAATACATACAAGTGCCTCTGCTAGTAATTTTTTTTCTTTTATTGATACATTCATGGTTGAGTGATATGTCCCCTCTCTTTGTGCTTTAAGTAAGGCATGCTTAAATGTATCAACAAAGCCTTCTGCTTGTCTATTTGACTGTGGATGGTAAGGTGGTGATCAGGCAAGTGTAACACAGTTCACCTGACAGGAATGTTTGAACATATCTGATGTGAACTGTGACCTGTTATCCAACATCAAGGTCTCTGAAAGGCTGTGTTGGCTAAATAACCATCCCAGCACTATGATGGTGGAACACATGTCTGCTTTTCATGATGAAAATTTTGAGCCATTTGGTATATGCATCAACCACAACAAAAAAAAATTAAGGCCATTGATAGGGCCCATGAAATCAATGTTATCTAGGACCAGGGAAATGTGGACTCAGACCAGTGGGAATCATCTGAGTGTGGCGAATTTTTCTGTGTTTCCATGCAATAAATGCAGCTTTTTACCTTGTTTTCAATCTTACTGTCCAGATTTGGCCAGTAGACTGTACCAGGTACCATATTTTTCATGTGTGAAATGTCTTGGTGTGAAGAATATAATTGTCTTAAGACCGCTGCTCTGAGGCTATAGTGAATAACCACACAATCTGCAAACATTAGACAGTCCTCAATGCTTGATAAGGAATCACTGTCATTTAAATTGTAGCAGATCTCCAGTGAGGCCAGGATCCTTGAATAAATTTGTAGACTTGTTAAATGTGTGGATCTGTTTTGGTTTCACGCTGTATATCTGTTGTTTGTGGTAGTGTCCGGACACAGTCGTTGAATATGTGTTGGAAATCACCATCAAAGTTGATTACAGCCATTACAGTGTCCTCTTCTAGACTTCTTTGTGAGCTGATGAGTTGTGATAAAGGATCAGCCTGACCAAATTCTGTTGTCTTTTGGTATTATACTGTGAAATTCTATCCCAAAAGGATGGTTGCCTAATGTTGTAATCAACTAGTAGAATATATAGGAATGTCTTTTTATCCTACCTAAAATGGACAACAATAGTTTATAGTCTGTTAGAAGGGTGAATCAATGACCAAATAACATTCTATAAAACTTCCTCACAACAAAAATTAGGGCTTATTCCTCCTTTTCTATTTGACTGTAGTTGTGCTCAGCTGCTGTCAAGGATCTCATTGTATGCATGATGGCTTTTTCTTTCATGTTTAGAAACCTGCGTGAGATCATTGCACCCACTCCATGACTTGAGGCATCTGCTGCCACAACTATGTCTTGGATCAAAGTGTGTAAAGAGTTAGTCCAACAAAGCAGGGATTTGATCTTGTGGAATAAGTGCTGACATTTGGGAGACCAAG
Source organism: Sepioteuthis lessoniana (assembly GCA_963585895.1). Classification (NCBI taxonomy): domain Eukaryota; kingdom Metazoa; phylum Mollusca; class Cephalopoda; order Myopsida; family Loliginidae; genus Sepioteuthis; species Sepioteuthis lessoniana. The sequence continues at coordinate 38,197 of CAUZXS010004833.1, forward strand.
ACCACTCTGTATCCTTGATTAACAATGTATCGAGTCATGCCTTTAGTTGGTATAATGTGGGCAGGAATGCTCCATTGTGGCTCACCAATCCAAGAAAAGAACATAAGCTGGGGACATCAGATGGTAGTGGCATACACTCAATAGCTGCTATGTTCTGTGGGTCGGGGCATTGACCTTGGTGGTCGAAAGTGAGACCCAGGTATTTTACCATAGGCAGAAAGAACTGCTATTTTTCTGGCTAGAGATAAAAATCACACTCTGTGATTCGAGTTAGAACCTTGTTAAGTCTTTCTCTCAGTTTCTCATGTAATCAGCTGACAATGGTGATGTCATCTGAGTGTTGTGGCCTTGAAGGGCCAGAAATGAATAACACAAAGAGATGTAAGGTTTACAGCTGTATATATTTGTGGATATACAGACAGTAACTGTTACCAGTAACTGACTAGACTCATTTATCAAGTCAGTCACTATTTATAGTGTCAGGGAGGGTCCATGCAATGATGTCATGACAGTAAGCCACTGCACCTTCCACTTTGGTTAACATTAAGTACATAATTTGTTGATATATGGCTGGGGCTGCTTTTACATAAAAAGGAAGCTGTGTGTACTGGAATAGGCCCTGATGTGAGTTAATGGTCAGTAGTTCCCTTTATGCTGGTTCTATCTCTACTTGAAAATAAGCTTCTGACAGATCAAGCCTTGTGAAGCAAGTACTGCCATTAAGCTTGGTGTACAGGGAGTCCAGAATGAGCAGAGAGTAATGGTGATCCTTGAGTCCTGGATCAAGACCAATTGAAAAGTCTGCACACAACAGAATCTAGCCATTATCTTTCTTCACAATCATTAATGGTGCAGCCCACTGTGAATATGTTACTGGGTTGGTGACATTTAATTTTTCAAAGCATTTAATTTTCTGGTAATGCAGCATATGGGTCATGGAAGTCTTAAGTGTGAATATGGCCTCTATCTGTGTACAATGTCCAAGAGAATTGTCAAAAATGGCAGAGAATTTGCTAATATCACAGTTTTGTTTAGTGTTATCATATTGTGATTATGACAACTTGGCTATTTAATTGTACACAGTTTAAAAGGGTCCTAGTGACTCCATAAAATTTATCCTTGAAAGGCTATCATTCATGTTGGCTACATAAACAATGCCTGACATGCTAGTCCCATTTAGAGTAACATTGGTTGTGAATTTGCCAATGATACAAACACTATTTCCGATTGCCCTCCATGCAATATGCAACATTGGCTCTAATTTAGGCCTGCCTATGGTATTCCATAGATTTTTGAAATTAAAGTTATATTAGAAGCAGTGTCAATTTGCAATTGCATATCGTGATTATTTAAGGTAACTGAGACATATTTATGTTTAAACTTGGAATTTGGCATGGAAGTTGCTACCAGATTGTTGGATTGTGAACTCTTGGAGAGATGCCACATGTGAGATGCTGGTTTGTGTCAAGGTGACTGACAGAACCCATCTTTGTGTCCAGTTTTGTTACATCTTCGGCAGTGATGTGTTCTGAATAGACAGTTATGGGAAAAATGCTATACTGCACAGTCCCAACAAACAGAGGTGGGGTTGCCAGCCCACTTGTTCAATGTTGGACTATCTGCTTAGTTTTGTTGTTGGACCATGTTGACTGTAATAGCAGTGGGAGTAGCTGAATGTTTCAGATTTATAAATTGCTAACATTCAACTGCCATTTGTTGCAGTGTAATATCAAGATTCTGTTCAATTTTTGACAAGATCCAAGTACGGACTTCTGCATCACTTGGTGAATAGAAACCACAGGCAAAAATTAAATATTTAGATTGGAAATTTGTGATTGATGAGAGCCCAAAACATTCACCGTCAGGGTTAACAATATCAGCATATGTGGTGAAATCCACATTATCATATTTTGACAAATTTAAACAATTGAAACACAAATTAAAAATAAATATTTGCTCACTGAAAATTTTCTTGATTATGTCCACTGTTTCATTTAAGTTGTCAACGTTTCAGTTTAGGAAGAATATTGTTGTTATATTTCTTGTGTTCCTCACTACCAACTTTTGTAGAAGTCTGACTTTCCAGTCATCAGTTTGTACCAAAAATTGATAGCACCTCCTTGAATATTTGTGCTGACAAAGTGATTATTACTACTCATGAAATAAATAGAAATAAGTCCATTGCCCACTGGCAGTTCCTTCTATCTCATACATAGCTTCAAGGTTTCAGGAGGAAATGGATTTTGGGACTCCCTTTCATAACTGTCACAGAGAGTAATTACAGACACACAAGTCGTGTCTCTCTCTCACTTTCTTTTCTCGCTTGCTGCGTTACCACATTCGTCCAATCTTCAGCAAGAACGGTAACCACAAAATCGCAGCTACTGCTGACATTTCTGTTTTTATGGCGGTCCAAACTTTGCCTGAGTGCAACTCTTGTCTCACTGGAGACTAGACAGGTGTCCTACAAATTGTGCCTTCAAGAACGGCCATGTTTCTTTCCTAATAGTACTTTGCACGTGAGACATGTTTGTGTTCTCTTCAGACTCCGTGGTAAGTGATTTCTCTCATTACAGAGGTGTGTGTAAAAGGTTTTATTAACCTCCTTTATTTCACCTTTATCACTGTCAGCGTGTCCTCATTCTTAATTGCAGTCACTTTTGACCTTTATAGTGCCATCTTTTGTCTCTGCACTTTAAACTTTTTCTCTCCTCTGCAGCCTGCAATAGCTTCCTCATTTCATATCTCTTGGCATCCTTCTTTTGATGTTGTGTTATTGCTTGATGGAAAATAGAATATTCAAGGTGAGCTTTAATATAACTCTTCATACTCTCCATCATTTTAGTTCATTTCTTCAAAGACCACTTCATTGGCAATTTTTGCCTTTCACATGCAGGCTTTTATTTTCTGAAATAGCCATAATCCTCATCTATCACTTTGAGCTGACTTCCATCTTCCTTCCTTATAGTGTTCACCTCATCAAAGACTTTCATCCTATTTTTTTAGGGAGATATGCAGTACTTTCTTCTCTCTGGTCTTGTTAATGATTATCTATTCCTGTAGGAAGTGATGATTACTGTTGGACTTAAATGCCGCAGTGACTGAGGCATCCTGTTATAAACACTGCTTATTGACCAGAATATAGTCTCTCATTCTCGTACTTGGCATCAGGGGTTATCAACATCCACCTCTTTCCAGATATTATCCTGAATAATCTGTTTCTGATATACAATTTCCATGCCTCAGTTATGATAACTAAAAATTCTTTCATTTCTCTCTCTTATTTCAAATCTTCCAAAATACTTTTCATCCTGTCATTATGATCAATCATTTTTGAGCCAGCATTCTCTCTAACTCTTCATTGAATTCCTTTACTCTATTGTCCTCAGTTGCACTTGTTAAAGTATAGATCTGAATGATCTTAAAGGTAGCATTCTCTGACAGTTGAATATTTACAACCCTCACATGTGATAATGACAACTTGCACAAAATGACTTTTGCAGCTGATTACTTGCTTCTGTCTCACCCAATTTCAGAGTGCTTCCATCAATCCATCCTGGGTTCAGTTTTTCTTTCCTGCATATCTTGTAGAACCCAAACATGTTGCACTTGATCTTCTTTTCCTCTTTTAGATGGACCAGTCCAGTGCATCCTACCAATGACCTACTGTTGTAGATGTCTATAGTGGCTGTTGTTTTTCAATTCCTTGGCAGCCTATGGGCACCTGAGATTTTTTTGCAGCTTTTTGGACTCTTGGAATTTGCTCTGCTACTGAAGAGCAGTTCAATTGTCTTGCAGGGTGCTGAGATCCATTTTTTTTCTTTGTGTTTGCAGCTGTTTCTGATGTCACCCTGCTGGTTAGGCAAACAGGCCTTTGATAGCCCTCCAATTTAGCTAGCTTTACTCTCTTGCAAATAAGACCAAGTACTTGCATTTGTAGTTTGGAAGCTTGGTATATTTTATTGATATAAGAAAATTTTGATCCTAAACAAGATGCAGTGAATGGGGTCACAAACTCAGGTTGTGCCTTCAAAGTCAAAGCCATTTTTATTTCACCAAAATAATGTGAAAATTTCAACTAAAATTTAAATGAATTTACCTTTTTAATTGATATCAATTGGAAAATTGAGCTTGTGTTAAATACAGATATTCATAAGATGTGGTCATATCTTCTTAAGCCAACTCATCCTAACTTAATAAATAGGAATCTGTCTCCATTGACTCCATTGTAGAAATTGCTAATGTTAATGAACTAACATTTCAAACAACATTCCCTGCTGCATGAAGCCCTAACTACTGAAAGATATTAAAACTTATGCTTGCTTCATTTATATATTAATTTTTAACACTCATGTATACCTTCAATTGTTGTCTATTATTTTTAGTATATACCTTTTGTGTAAAAAAATACTAAGCAAATTCTAAAGCTCAGATTCAACATAGATTAACTGTAGATGTATTGGTTAAAATGGGTTAAGATCAACAATGAGGAAAATAGTCTGAAAGATATATAGAATATTGAAATTTTGAAGTAGAAAAAATAGCTTTGGACTATGAAAAAAAAAGAAATATTTTTTAATAGTATGAATTTTTTTTTTTAATTTGTTTATCTATTCATTTAATGACAAATATTTTTGGCCTCTGAATAGATTGGTATCTACAAAGCACATTTTATTGTTTCTATTTTACTGATGTTTTTTTTCTCCTTTCTTTCTCTCAGAACACTAGAATACATTCTTTGGCTGGTAGATGAAACTAAATTTTGGAATTAACATAGCACATTTCATGATGCCTGAAGACTTTCTAATGTAAGGAAAATATTTCTTAATTATGATTACCTCAATTGACTTGAAGTAAAATTATTTTTTTGAAAAATGTACAAAAATCAAGAAAGATTTAAAAAATTACATATGAATTAATTTGAATAAACGATATTTGAAATTTCTAACAGAATTATGTTGATTATTTGTTTTCTTTGTAGTAGCAATAGCATCCTCAAAAAAAATGAATGTGTTTACAAATAGAAATTACAGAATAGTGATAATATAATTCTTGATTGTTTCTGAAGATACTTTTTTAATCCTTATTTTCAATTCCTTAAAAAATTCTTTTATGGGAAAATATGAAATATATTCTTCCTTTTTATTTTGTGGCTTTCTGGAAATCAAAAATATATAAAAATTATAGATGTTATTAAAAATAACATTTTTTATTAAACTTTTGGGAGCATTGTTCAAGAAAACTATTGAAAGTAAAAACAATTAAAAAAAGTTGTTTTGAAGTGGATGTGAAGAAATAACAGCAATTATGTTAGTTTTTCTGATTGAAGGCCTGTTCAAAGTTGGAGGAAATTTCAAATATTTAGTTTTGATAATGTGAATTCTTTGGCTATCCATCACATTGACTTTAAGCCAAATTGTTGGTAAAATCTTTAAACAATCTAGTATCAATATGCAGAAAACTTGAATTTTTCTTGAATCAACTATTTAATTTCTTTTTTTTTAAAATTTTATAGAGAGGTTGGATTTTGAATTAAACAAAAAAAATTGTGTGGCTATCAGTTAGCTTTTGGAAGATAACCAGACTTTCTAATTGTAAATACAAACATACGTTTTTTTTTTAAAGATAGACAGATTGCAAAAAAAAAATTTTCTGTATATTTACTTTCATTTAATTTAAGTTGGCACATAGCTGAAGGATTTGAGAATGGGGAAGTTGCTGGTCATCACTAGCCATTCATTGATCCAAATTTATTTTATTATTCTAAAATGCTGTAACAGAGCAGATTGGGGCGGTAGAGTCTAGCCAGCTAGAAATAATATTCGGCGTGGATTTTAGAATATTAGGGCAGTGCATCATTTTTTTAAAAGAGTGATGCAATGTATTGTCACCATGAGAACAACGATAGAAAGAGTTTAATTTTTGGCTAACAGAAAAATTACCAAAGCATTGAAATTGATTTTTCTAGTCAGGGAAGGAAAGAAAGAAAATCTAGAATCAAAGAAATCATTAGTCAAAACAAATGATGAGCAGGAAATAAAAGGTTACAGAGAGGTCAGCCCAGGTGAAAGCCACTGGCTTGAGAAAGAATCAAATTTGGAAAAATGGAAAACTTTGTGCTATTTTTGGAAGTATGTAAATTTTGATGACATATGAATCGTGATGAGAGAGGGGTACGAAACCTTACGGTAGCAGTCAGACCAGAAATTGTATAGAGGCAACCAACCTCCCCCTCCTAGTAGCAGACAGATTCACTGTTGGTGTAGCAGAAAGCAACAGTGAATGGAATTAATTGTTGAAAATTTATTTAAAGAAAGAGCCTTTGATGGAATACACCCACTTGTAAACAGAATAAACAATTATATAAACCAGATTTTTGCTGACAGTTGGAGTGCGGTGAGAGACCTTGCAGACTTGACTTGAGGTTCTTATTGAAAGGGCCTTGCACCAGACTTGAAGATAATCAGATCCTCTCACATCTCTGTTGTTTCAACAAGCTGAAAATAAGATTAATGTAACACACTGATAATATTTTGTGAGTCTAAGTGAGAAAGACTGACCGTGGACTTGGACTGACTGCCATAAGATAGAGGCTAGATTCCAAGACATTCTGCTTGTGTTTATGGGGAAAGGAACATTGAAATAACAACATTTATTTCATCATTGTTAAATGTTCTTGACTAAAACCATTATTATTTCATTGTTCAATCCTGTGTTTGTTTGTTCTCTGGACTTCGACTTTTTATTTTTATTATTGAATGATCAGCCACTCCGGTTATTTTGGCTTTCGGCGTAAACACTGAATCTAGTTGTTTGGATCTAAAATTCAGAATGTGGGCAAACAGTTGATTCAGCTGAGATTTGATCTCCCCCCTCCCTCCTTGGGAAGGTCAGATGTCAAGTGATTGAGTGAACTCCACAGCAGATGTTTTCATATTTGTTTACCATGACCAGATTGATCTTGAGGGGGCCAGCCGGGTGAACCGTTCACAATACTACTTTACCATGAATAAAAACAAGAATATACAAAAAGCACCATCTGTGAACAGTTGTAATTATCTAATTTTTCATAAAAGAAGTTGGCACAGAGCTGAAGGATATAAGTATGGGGAAATTGCTGGTCATTACTAGCCTTGGTTACATTCATTGATCCATATGTATTTCATTATTCTAAAACACCACTTTACCATAAATAAAAACAAGAATATACAAAAAGCAACATCTGTGAACAGTTGTAATTGTTTTTTATGTACAATTTTGTATTGTACATTCAGATAATCACCTTCATTACAGTTGATAAGCACAGCAAACACAAAATTTGCGGGGTTTTTTTTTTTAATTATCTTTTAACAATTACTTTCAAATTAATCACTTTTTTTTAGAAATGAACAAAAAATTAAGTAACCAATTCCAATGTACCAATGTCTTGAATTTTGAGAAGATTTATGATCTAAATTCCCTGAAAGAGAAGTTAATAAAACATTGAATACCAAAAATACATCTGGGAACAAAAAAAAAATGTTTAAATGTGTTAATATTTTTAGGTAAAATGGAACTGATGTTGGTCATGCAAGCTTGCTTTAGTCTGTAATGTTTGTGTGTGTGTGTGTGTATATATATATATATATATATATATATATATATATATATATATTCTATGGAGGGTACAAAATTTAATTAAATTTACAAAGACCAAATTTATTCATGTAAAAAAATGAAAATGAACAACTAACCGGTTTCAGTCCTACCTGGTCACACTTTAACTAGGATGATGATTGAGAAACTAAGAGAGGAAACAGACTCTGTAATGATAGAAAATTAAATGGCAGGGAGGGGAATGTTAAATTGTAATCAAATTAAGACCCAATAAACATTCCCTCTGTAAGCAGAGGGAATATTTATGGGTCAAAATATGAATGGTCTCTAACACTTTGAGATGGAAATAACCAATGATTGTACCTCGTCCTACAGTACGGACCTATTTACTATTTTAAGCAGGTCCCACACAGATCAATAGTTTTGAAGTAAATGATCTGAATTAAAAAATGCATTTTCAACATCCATGTAGTGAATATTTATAGTTGATCTCAACTTTTAAATCAACTCCAAGTACTCAATGGTTTCCAACTGATTCTTTGACTATATTATTATTCAATGACTTTGCATTGTGTGTAAATAAGAATTGCTTAGTTTTCAGTTAGGAAAACAAATATATTTTAAAATTTTGTCAATATTTCCAGAGATTATTTTGATGTTTGTCCCACATTTGACCAAATATGCTTCAATTGATTCATTTCTGGAATCAAAACTTGATTGATTTTTTGAAATTATAAATCTTTCATTTCCAGAAATCAGTTTTTTTTTTATCATCTGAGTATTTTTGTGACTTTCAGAGTATTCTTACTACAGTAAACCTTAAATAAGATGTCTAACCCAAAGAAGCATTACTGAATTGGAAAAAACACTTGTCAAAGTTTTCACTATGGCCTTTTCTTGAGTAAAGCCAAATTTTAGGTTTTCATGAAAATTCAGCTCAATAAAGAGTTTTGGATCCAAACAAAAACAATTTTATCAACTGATCTACTTTCAAGTTTAAAGGAGAAATTCAAATATTTAGCCATTTTATCAAGAATTTCATTTTGAGGTAGATAAATAGATTAAATTTTATTTATAGCCATTATAAGCAGTAGTATAAACATTTGTCCAGGTCTTCTTGTCTTCAGCACAATTTATGCAGGAAGCACTATGCATATTGCAAATTTTAGAAAGTTTTTTTTTGTCATAGAGTGTATGTGTACCCTTAGTTTAGCAGCCATTTTTTCTGTCAGAACCAGAAGGAAGCAAAGAAACATAAAAAAAGATAGTTTCTATTATCAGCTTTGTAGTTTCATTTTTCCAAAATTATATTTACATAATCATGTTCATTCATTGTTGGGAGATTATCAATTTTTATTAATTGGAATTTTTATTGAGTCATAAGTTTTTTCCATTTTAGTAATTTTCTTAAAGATGTTGCTTTTTAAGTCATGTTAAAGGTACATTTTATTTTAAAATTCTATCTTTCATGGTATATGAGTTGCAAAAATATTTCTTCAAGGTCATTTTCTGTCTTGATATCTTTGAGGTTATTTAATAAATGAAAATATTTAGATTGGCAACAGTCGATATTTGACTTGACACAGCAACGAAATTCAAATAAGTTTAATTCCATAAAAAAAATAAGAATATTTTAGACTTCTTTTTAGATCTATTTTCAAATTCTTTTTACTTTATTCTGACAATTTTTATGATAAAAATTCAAGTTATTGTTATTAAAAAACGTTTAGATTAAAATAGAAATACATTTGCATAATGTGTGTACAGTTGGATATTTGGGACAGTGGATAATGTCAGATTTCTAGGAGGAAGAAATATGATTGTTCAAATGACTATCAAGAAAGAATCAATGGCGAAAAAGAAATCTATATGAGATTGTAGAATATGCTGGATGAGATTGAAATTTAAAATAACAAAGTAAGATTGCAAGGTTACTCAGTCTTTCTTTTATGACTGGCAGTTGATGGAACTTTTAGGACAAGGTGTTTCTATCCTTAAAATACACTTGTTAAGGACTTTTTTTCAGTGATGCCCTTGGGTCATGGAAGATTTCGGGTCTTAGCATCTTATCTTCTCACCGATGCAACCCATCCCACTCTTCAAACAAGTGACATCCTTACAACTATGTAGTGGAGGGCCATGCCAAAACCCAATCAGATCTGTTGGTGAAGCTCCTCCCATTATTTTATCAATTTAAATTCTTTTTCTTTTCCCCTTTATCTATTTTCAACTGGCAGTTAAAACTATGATAGTTTAAAAAAATTTTAATGTCACAACAAAGTTAATTGAATTCTCTTACAACTTCCACCAAAGCAAATCTTAAAGCTGTCCAATAAGCAATCTGTTCATTAGGATTAACTTCCTTATACAAGACAATGTGGCACTGAAGGCAACTCTGTTGCCTTCAGTGCCACATTGATTTTGATCTGGAGGTTGCAGGTTCAGTCCTGACTGCAGGCGAGTCACAATACAGGAATACAGGCGACCCCCATAGATTCAATAAAGGATGTAGTTCGAAGTTCCATGAAGGTTCCCGAGTTTGACAAACACCTGAAGAAGGCCGGAGGACATATCGTCCGAAACGTTGTGGAAATAACAATAAAGATGAAGACAATAGTCCAAAAACCCTTAATGTTAAAAATAATTCTTTGGTTCGAAAGATTTATTAGTATAGGGACATAAACAAGAGATATCTTTTATTCAATTAATTATTAACTCTATAACCATATTTTACTTGAGTCTCAGTACAAATCTTGGTCACAGCAGATTATGAATGTTATCTTTAATTTCTCAAAACAGGTAAATAATTATCCAGTGTAGAATTATCAGCATAATTATCTTTTCAAACAAATGACCCATTTCTCAAAATCCTCTGGATATTCTTTCTCTCCCTCCACTTCTCTTAATTCAATATAGAATTTCATTCCGTAGAGAAAAAATGACCTTGACTTTTTAATCCAAGAACTTCTGATTTATTTACTAAATCCAAACTATCTCTACTGGCTTTCCAGGCCTTTTTCACATTAAGTCTACAAGGTTAATCTCATTCTGACTTGACATATCCACATGTGTCATACAAAAATACCAGGATCATTAAATAAGTTTCTAGACTTTTTTGTTGGGGCACTTTTATTGATAGTACACACATGAAACTCTAGTCCCCTTCGAAGTAATCTCCTCTGACGGCAATGCACTTGTTGTACCGTTCCAACAACTTCTGGAAGGCTCCATGGAAGTCGTCTTGTGTGAGCATGTCAATGACCTTCGTCACAGCCTCTTTCATCTCCTCAATTCTCTCATAATGACAGCCTCTGAGCTTAGGGAATAACCAAAAGTCACAGCGAGCAAGGTCTAGACTATAGGGAGGCTAAGGAACTGTTTTGATGCCCATCTTGGTCAAATAGTCTGTGACAAGGATGAAGTTGTGAACTGATGCATTGTCCTGGTGGAAATGTCACTGACCCGATTTGAAGAGTGCTAGCCTCTTCCGATAGCATCTCTTCCTGAACTCCCTTAAAACCTCAACATAGTAACCCTAACCCTATGGCCAATTAACTCTGGTCTATTGACTTCCTTACTCCTCTCACACCTCTCATCCTCCTTCACAGACTCCTTGCCTTCCTTGAATTTCTTATGCCACTCAAAAACTGATGCTCGATTCATGCAAGATGGTCAAAAAGCAATCTGAAGCATTCCATACGTTTCTGTGGCATTTTTCCAAGTTTAAAACAGAATTTTATTGCATATCGTTCTTCTAAAGTGTCCTCACGTCCAGATTGCATTTTTGAAATTCACCAGCTGTGTCAATCAGGCTTGAGTAGGGTGTATTCCAATTGCTGCTGTAGCTGTTGATTTGAACCTGAAATCATAAAAATTGGTCGGTCATCTCATAAGATGTATAGCAATAACAGACTGAATTTTCAAGAGTCTACAACAATTTTAAATGCCAGTACAAAAAAAGTCTGGAAATTTATTGAATGCATCACATATATATTGTGAATAATTTAACTTAAAATATTTAAAAGATTTAGTTTGATATACATTCATTTGTGTAAAGTATAATTCCAAGTGGAAAAAAGTTAAAGGATTACCATTGGGCAGACACAAAATATTTGAAAAAATATTTAAGAGAAAATATTTTTCTCAACTTTTCGCATGTTACTAATAACTTACCAAAAAATCTGTAAAGATCTCTGCTAAATTCATTTTTATTCTCTGATGAAAACATTACAGGATTTATACTAAAAACTGCGGTTATCAGTGATTAATTTCTTTTTAAAATATAACATTTTAAACTTTACTTTAGAGTATCAAGTTACTTCAGTTTTTGTGGGTTTTTTGGGTTTTTTTTTAAGTAAAATGAAAAATATAAAAAGGATTTAGTTCATTTGTTTTCAATAAAATAGGTTTTATTTTTTCCAAGTGATGTAATTACTGGTTTTGATGTATTGTAACTTGGTCATAATTGTATAATCAATTGAATATAAGACATACTCTCTCTGTAGAAATAAATCTTTTGCACCAAATAATTATTCTTGTACAAATTTTACAAGAATAAAAGATTACAAATACACTTCTGTGTACATTTCTGCTTTTTTTCCCAAAATATTAAGAGTTTTATTACCATTGGGAAATGCTAAACAATACATTTGTACAGTGATGAGTGTGGTAAATAAGAGTTTCATTTTATTTAAAACTAGACAGAATACTTTCAATTTAATGATTAAATAAAACTAAAGGTGTTATAAACATTTGAAATTTAAATGAATTTGAGATAAAAACCAATGAAAACAAGAAAAGAAACTTTTAAAAAATTTATCAACACTTTCAACATTTCAATCCATTCACACATTTTGAATTATTTATTTAGAAGATCTGAAACAGTAAATTTAGGTGAAAAATAAGGGTTGTTTTGCATTGAATTAACATTAAAACTAAGTTAAACTTTCTTTTTAAGATCAGTTATAATGAGATAGTATATAAAAATGGTTTTAAGATGATAGTTCTCACTGATTAAAGACCAAAAATTTGTGTAGGTAAGTATCAATCTATAATCATAATATGAGAATAAAGAAAGAATAAATTGATGCATAAGAATAGACTTATACTGAATAATTTCATACCAACTAATACGTTGAAAGTTTTACTGTTAACCCAATGCAAAATATCAATTTTAGCATAAAAGTGCCATTTCTCTTATCAAGTTGCAACACTTTTAGAGAAAGCAAATAAAGTTGTCTAAATTTTTGAGATGAAGCTTGATAATTTTTATCATTTTGAGTATTCAGACTATTGTCTGCTTATGTCAAAGGCCGAGCTGAAAAGATTCAAAAGATATGTAGTCCATATATCAGGACAATATTCAGGAGAAGCAAGACTCTTTCAAAATATCTCTTCCAAGTCAAGCCCCCGACAGAATACAACATGACTAATAATTGTGTATATACCATCCCATGCAACTGTGGTAAAGTATACAAAGATAAGAAGAGCTGCCCACTAAAAGTAAGATGAGAGAAACTTTGAAAAGCAGTATGTTATGGTGAAATTGAAAAATCTGGTATAGCTGACCATATATGGAAAGAAAAGGGAAACTATCTGCCTTTATGAGATGAAGTTAGAATAATAGCAAGAGCATTTGAGAATAAGACAACTTAGAGCAGCAGTGCATATGTTGAGTAGACTAAGTATAGAGATGAATACAATATGGGAATCAATAATCAAAAAGGCTAGATAATGAATTTAAAAAAATTACAATATGAACTAAGGTAAAAAAAAATCGTTATAATAGTAATAAGTAGTATTTCATAGTTTGATAAGTCACAAAAATTCACTGAATTGTCCAGCATTTGGTTAAAGAACTTGTAAGTGAAATCATTTGGAGGTTGCAGGTTCAATCCCAACAACAGGTAAGAATAACAAAGAATACTTACCCAATCATGGTTAATGGAATTAGAACAATCTACCCCTTTGGATTAAATAAAGGGTTTGGTTTGAAGGTCTGTGTAGGCTCCTGAGTTCAACAAGAGACACATCAGCCAAAATATGAAGACAATAGATGAATACTCGAAATGATAAAAAAGAGCAAATAAAGTATTTCTGCTTCTTTAAACAAATTGTAACACTTATGTAGACTTATAAAAAAGCTGAAATAAAACCTTTTGGTTGATGTTTTATTTCAGCTTTGAAGTAATTGCCTTTGATAATTTGAATGAAAAATATTTTTGAACGCAAATGATACCTATTTAATTAAAAACAAGAGGCTTTATTTTTTTCATCCAAAATCTTTTATTAGTAAAGAATTCAAAATCTCTTAAATGATATTTTCTCATAATTCAGTTTTTTATCTAAAAATAATTTCATTGAATAAATATTAAAGCAACAAAATAGAAAAAGAAATCTAATTAGCATTTATCTAAATTATTCTAAATGAAAATATGAAATATTTTTATTTGGTCCTTTAAAAAAAATTTTAAGAACAAAAATGATATTATTTGTAAGTTGATCAGTTGAAGTTTATATTTTTATTGACAGCATTTACTTCACAGATTGGGAGTAAATTTTTTTTAATGTGGATATTTTCAATTCAACGTGGAAGCCCTAACAAGCTTAGAAAGGAAAACATTCAAGTCCTCTCAGATGAATCAATTTAAAGCTACTGGCTTCATACTAAAAGATTCTAACTGCTCTGACTCAGGTAAAATTTGATTCAGTCGTTCCATTTTTGGAATTATATTATCAATAGAGCCTTTGATACGATTCAAAATAGAAAGCGTCTCACTAACACGTTGAAATTGTTCAGCATATTTGGCAAACTTGCGTTGCCGCTCTGTCATTGAATTCAACAAAACATGCATCAAGCAGTCAATCTGAAAATAAAGAACAAACATCAGAATTCATATTTTATAATGTAATGAGTAAGAAAATTTTTTTCAAACAATGGGGGGAAAATAAAAAGTAACTTATATTTCCAAATTTTTAAGAAACTATCCTAAATTCTGAATCTATGTTTGGGATTAAAACCAATTGTCTGTATTTAATATTTACTTGTAAATGTCAGAAAGTACCAAAACTAAAAAGTTTATCAGAAAATAATGGCAATGAATGAGCTCAATTAGCCTCTACCTGTCTAAAACAAATCTGACCATAAAATTAAATGTATTGTGTGAGGTTCCTGTTGGATTATTGTTTATCACCATATTGCCTCATCCAGCAGGTAGCGTGCCACTGCTAGCAAGCAGATGTGTCTAAGCAAAATAAATATTTGGACATAAAGTAAAGAACATGAAGATATATATCGACAATGTACAAAGCATAGCTGAAGTTCACAATCTGGAGCAAATGATGATGGAACCAACTGGTCATAGATATTAATGAGGCTCACAAAAAGAGAGAAAATCTCTTTCAGTAATTGATTTTATTATAAGGAAAAGAAAAATAACAAGTTTAGACTTTTAGTTAACTTTGCAAGCAAAGTAATAGAATAGCTTAAATATGAATTAGATTGTGTAAGAGATACATTAATTACAATTCAGGTATACATTTCAACTCCAAAAAGTTCAAATGAGGAAAATAAAGCATTTTATGAGGACAGTAAGATCAATGTAAAGGTAGGAAAACCAAAAAATGGAGAATTTAGAGTAGGAAAGTTTGGAATAGGAAAAAGGAATGATACAGTCAAAATGTTAGTTAACTTTTTAGAAAAATACAAAATAATTTCTGATACAAATTTTCAAATGTGGTAAAGTTTTTAAATGAACTTAAAAAGTGCAAATGAAGAAACAATGAAATCAACTTCATAGATGATAAAGCCAATATTATTAAAAATATGATCATCATAAAGAAAGTCAATATAGGAAATAATCAAAGAATGATAGTCTACAGAGTCAAATTTAACTTTAAAGTTAAACTTCTCAAGAAGAAAACATGTTTGAATAAGAACAAAGGAAAATATTACCAACATTTTCAAATAGTAAACTGTAATAATGATGAATATATTAGGTTGTTTGAAAAATACTTTCCAATTTTAGAATAAACTGTTTAAATTCTGTTCTAAAATATTATTCTAAAAGTATAAAATATTCATATTCCTAATTATTAGTCTCCTCTTTGTTAATATCTTAATCACTTTTTTAAGAATTTGATTTTTATCAAAAAATCAAAAAGAAGTGAATTGCTTAAATTTTTTTCTGAAGTTCAAGCTTGGTCATAATGCAGCCAATATCAATAGAGAATGATGTTATTGTGATAGGACAGTACAGTGCTGGTTTCAGTTCTGGTCATATTTCTGACCAACATTTGAAAACACTGGTTGAACAAAATCTGTGACAAAGTGTCAAAGAAATGTTTCAAACAATTTCAATAATATCAGATTTCAAGAAAATTGGCAAAATGAAGGAACTTGATAAATAGGTTCTACATGAAGTCAGTGATAGTCAAAGAGCTCAATATTTTGAAGTGTGTTTGATGCTGTTCCTGAGAAACTCGAATGATCCATCTCTTGATTGAATAGTGACTTGAGATTGAATGACAATCGTAAATGATCAGTTCAAATCATGATGAAGAACTCAAACACTTCCCAAAACTGAAATTGCATGAGCTGAAGACTATGGTGACTGTTGGGTGATCTGCCATTGGTGTTGTCCATTACAGTTTTCTGGAATCTAACTAGTGCATTACTATGGAAGTCTACTGGCAGCAACTGAATGAAATGCATTTTCAGCTAAGCAAAACTGTCACTGGTTAATCAATGAGGTCCAATTTTGCTTCATGATCATGCTTGGCCACATGTTGCCAGGATGACACTGCAGAAGTTCACTGACTTGGAATATGAGACTTTATCACATCCATCATATTTTCCTGAACTCTCGCCCACAGACTATCATTTTTTCAAGTATCTGGACACAGTTTTTTTTTTTTACACCAAAAACATTCTGTTCTGAAGGAGAAATAGAAACTGCATTTAAAGATTTCTTGGCATTAAAACTTTTAGAGTTTTACTGTTAAGGCAGAAATGCATAGATATTCTGGGATCATATGTTGACAGATTAAAACACTGTTTAAATTCATTATTTCAGGAATAAAAGTTTATTCTAATATCAGATATTATTTTCTAAACAACTAATATTGAGCAGAGCTGGAAAGCTACTGGTAAATACAAGCATATTAGATATGACAGTGTTACTGGCTGTGTTGATTTCAATAAATTTAATGGAGAGAAAGTTATACCTGATGAATAGTAAATACCAGTATTATTTCAACTCATGAAGTGATGGCTACAAAGAAAAATGTATTTAAAAACTAGATTGATAATGGCATATTTGAAGTAGAGAACCAATATCAGAAGGCACCATATCTAAGATGGATTGTATGTGAAAAAGTAAAAGATGATAAAGTCAGCCTTGTAGCTAGAGGCTATGAGGAAGGTACAGCCAATAACAAAGATTCTCTAATTTTTTTCGAGGGAAACAGTCCATATAAAACCTTCCTTGACTCCTTCTAACTAATGGCTATATCACTATTGAGGTGTAAAAGCTGCATATTTGCAAGATGAGAAAACTGGATGAGAAATTTATCTCTGCTCTCCAACTGAATTCTTTAATGGAAACTTGTGGAAACTAAATAAAACTGTGTATGGACTAGGCAAGTGCAGAAAAGTCAGGAATAAATTGATCTCTCTTTCTGTGAAAATGTCTTCTTTGGATAATTCCGTATTTTCATTCTAAGAAACTGGTAAGTTTCAGAGAATAATTCGTATTCATATGGATGATGTTCTTTGGAATGGTGCCAGTTTGTTTGAAAAATGTATTATTGATATTGACATGTTCTTGACTTTCACTATCTTTGAAATATGTAGGGTTTGATTTGACATTATCTTTACAAATGACAGTTAATGTATCATCATTATCACATCCTCCAATCAGTTGTCAACAAACAGTTCAAAAAGCTATAGATCCTTGATGGGTCAACTGATTTGCTTAGCAGAACTTATATTGTCTTTGAGAGTTCTTATTTAAATGTCCTACAAGAAAGCTACCTTAAGTGATCCAAAATTAAAGAAAGTAATCTATAGAATGATTTATGGTAGTTTCGATTTTTTTTCTGAGAATACAAAATAAAATCTTGTGTGCCTTGAGTGCTTCTCTGATGCAGCTTTTGCCATCCTCCTTGATAGAAGTTCTCAAGGTTGTTTTATAATTATTTCAAAGGACTTGGAAAACCAACGCAGTCCGTTTTTCTGGCAATCAAGAAAAATAAGAAAGGTAGTTAAGTCCATCTTGTCAGCTGAAACTATGGCAATGCTTGACTGTTCTGAGGCTGCCACTGACAATAATTATATTTTATTTCAACACCTGGAAGGTCAAAATATTTCCAATCTGAAAATAAAATAATGAAAATAATAAGTTGGAATTCTGAGTGAGCATCTGCGCCCTGATTGGTTAATACTATCACATATTGAAAGACAGATGTGTTTTTTGAGTTAATTGAAAGAGTTAGAGTTGAGATAGAGAAGAGAACATATATTTAAGAGGGTTTCTTAGCTCATACTAAAGATGGCTATGGAACTGTTTTCATTGTCAAATGACAATGCATCAATAGTTCTACTTAATATAAGTATTAATTAAAATAAAAAATTAAATGAGAATTGTTAATGTATGATATTTCATATTGATCTCTTTTATATTGAGAGAGAAAGAGAGAGAAGTTTGTTCAAGTTTTAAAAAGATAATAAAGTGTTTGTAAGAAAAACTTCTATTTTCTTTATTCCAATTTATTTCACTAGTTCTATCTAAGCATGTATACTTAAAAAAAGATCAAAATATTACCAACTATCATATGCTAGTGACATTCCAGATTTAATAAAACACAAAATAGTGTTTGTATATAAGAATATGAAACATGAAAAACCACCAAGCAATGATGAAATAAGAGACTTTTTGAAAGATGCAAGAAAATTTCACTAAAGAATAGCACAGCAATTTACCCAGTATATTAAAAAAAAAGGTTCTGTCTAGGAATAACAATTTAACTTTACAAAAAAGAGAAAATAAAGACTTTGGCAATTATCATCCAAACAGTTTATTATGAATCATTCTCAAAGGTTTCTTCAAAACAAACTTGATAAAAGGCAGATAGATGTCAAGTGGTTACTCAATCATAGTATATCCACAAACACTAAATCGGCTAATTGAAAAAACAACAGAATATAACAAACCACTTTGTTTAACTTTTGTCAATTACAAAAAGTCATTTGAATCAGTAAAATATGTGGTAGCTTTCAATTCATTATGAGAACAGGATATTGATAAAAATCATGGAAAAAATTGTTGAAAATATGAATAAAGATAGTACTACAAAGTCAAGAAATGAACTGAGAAGGAATAAGAGTAAGCATAAATGGAGAGTGTTTGAACTGTCAAAGATTTCTTTACGACATTGCACTAATATCAAAATATAACCAGGTTACAAGACATTCTAAATGATCTGAATAGATAACCTCTCAAAGTAGGTTTAAATATGAACAAAAGTAAAATAAATGTTCAAATGTAATGTATGTAACAATCATAAAATAGAAGATGAAGATCTAGAAGATGTTCAAGAAAATAATGGTGTAGGACAAATAATAAAATTAAAGAAAGATCATAAAAATGAAATAAAATGTATAAAGATTAGAAAGCATTTAATAAAAATAGAAACATGACAACCACAAG
>CAUZXS010004833.1:65000-80000 GCA_963585895.1 Sepioteuthis lessoniana
CCAAACAAAATTTAGAATAATGATAACTCTTCTCAAACTTAAAACACAAACACTATTATACAAGATCACCTGCAAACCATCCAGTTGTAAAGTATATACTTTTCATTGGTCATTACAATTTGTTTTGAAAACAAAACATTTTCATTACATTTCAGCAGTCGATTGCATACAAAAATACAATTTAGTAGATTTTTTTGTTTTGTTCTTTTTCAACTTATGTGAAAACTACACATCAAATCTACTGCAGATGATTTTCAATGGCTGATTTAGATATTTTAAGTATGTTGGTTATCTGTTGCATTGTATAATATAAAGTAATGTCTCAAACCTCAAATGGCTTTTCTAAATGCATAGCATTATTCAGCAAGAAATCTCCAATATTTGCAAACCACTTTTAACATGGTCACTTATTCACAGTACCTTCACAATTTGCTTTTTTATATTTGAGTCACAATTTTAATTTTATTAAAATAAAAATCATATGCAAAAAAAAATGTAGCTTGTTTTCTTCAACCAATACAATCAACAAAAATATTTTCTAAACGCATGTTGATATAACAGCTGATAATATAAATAAGATTTTTTTTTTTTAAAGTTTAAAGTAAATCCTTCCAATGTCACCTAAAAACAAAAACAAAATTTGAAATCTTTTGGCCAGCCCATTGTAGTTTGAATATTTTCATATCTTGCAGTGAATATTTTTTGGTCAATAAGATTTTGAGGTAAAAAGTTTAGATATTTAATTCTTAAAAAAATTAATAAAAAATTATTTGTTTCCTCCCAAGTCATCAATCACTATGTATTTAAATAGATAAAATGAAGACAGAAATAAATTAAGATGCATAAATGATAAAACTTTTAGTGAGATGACTTATAATAGGGTGAGTGAAACCAATTTTAAAAAATTACCATTAATACATAACCCATTTTATATTAATATACAATAATCAAAACATATTAAATAAAGAAAGATCTAAAACAAGCAGCTGTTTTCTGTTACTTCAGAAACTTATTAGTAGAGTGCATTTTATGTTCATCTGTTTGATAGTATTAATACATCTTTCTCTGCAATTTGTGCTAAAATCTTATATATTTAAATCAGCACAAAATTTTTATATATTTTTATTTGAAAAGTTTTGGACCAAATGATTTAATATAGCATTTTAATCTATCACTAGATTGACTATCTACTATAAGTTACTTCAGGTTTTATTTCATTTTAAAAGCATCTACATCAACTTGATATATATAATGAATGTAAGAAATATTTCTTTTTTTCTGCTTTTTTAGATCTCTGATTTGAAAACAAATTAAAAGATAGATTGGAACTAATGAAATACATATTGTATTTTTCCTGTTGAAAATAAAAGGATAATTAAAAATATAAGAAAGATTGTGTATAGTTTATAAAAGAACTTCAATAAAATTGGAGTCAACATTAAGATTTTCTCAATATTATTATAAAACTATTTTAAAATATGCACAAAACTCTCCAGAATTTCATATATTCTTTTAAGGAAAATTTACTTTGTAAATAAATAAAAAATAACTACATTTTTACGTTTCATTTTTTAGAAGATTGAAATTAATTGCTTTTTGAGAAGGGGAGATATTTTAGAATCCTCCTTCTCTTCTCAGAGAAGTAATAAAGGCTAACAAAGTAGATTATATTTACACTCTGTACAATGAAATATATTTTTTAATGAAAAATAAGGTCATTTCTGCAACAAAAGATCCTATAGTTTCTCAAACTATTTTACTTGTAAAAAAAAAATTTAAATATTAGTGATTGAAAGAAAATTCAAAATATTATATTTCATGAGTTATTTATCCACCTCATGTGGTTTTACATTGTCATTAAAATAAGATATTTGTTCCTTAAAATTTACAATAGCAAATTGTGCACTGCATAATTTTCTGTACCTTACATAACAAGCAAGAAGAATTAATAATGAACAAAGGGCATAAATATCCTTTATTTTCATGATACTTTGCTTGTCAGAAAAAATAATTGAATAACTCTTAAGTTTATTTCTGCATCATTTGTTACTTATTTGTTTGGTTTGGTTTAATTTCTTTGATTTATGGCATATCAAACTTCATGAGTTATTTAATGCCAATGCCATCCTTGAAGAAGAACAGTAGGTTACTATTTAACCCATAACTAGGGGATAAAGGGGTTCATACCTTTTCTAAGAGTAGTAGTTCAAAAGTGAATAGCACAACTGGAGTTTGAACTCACTACAATATCACAGTCAAGCACATCAGCAGCCACTATGCTCTGAGGACTCCCTGTCCTACTTATTTGTGTCATTAATTAGAAAGATAATGACTAATTGAACCCACCCACTACCATTATTTTCACATGTTTTTCAGTTTATTGCCATCTTATTCAATCTATTTGACAAATTCCTCTGTATCAATAGGGGGTCTTTGTATTCCACACAGGCCTCACACAGTATTTTAAATATCTTAGAGATGTTCCCCTTTAGCCACTTGGAAAGAATGTGGTGGGTATCAGAAAAATTTGTTCTCACACAAAATTAAGGTATAATTGACCAAGAGTGAGATGTTTTATTTTTTAAAGTTTTTATTTCAGTGCATTAGTTGAGTTAAAACTGCTAAATAATTCATATTTCAGATCATTCTAAAAGGAATCATACACTCCTCCATTAACAAAATGCGATAATTGTTACTACTTGTGCATAAAAAACAAAGCTCAAAATATTTTCTAAACTAATAAAATGAAACCTACACTGACATTTAAATTGATTTAATATTTTAAAAAGATTCTTTCAACTTTAACATTTTTTAATACTATTTTAATAAAACTGTAGCTAAATAGATGAATTCAAACTAAAACATGAAAATAAAATTAACGATAGAGAATCAATACTGTTTATAAAAAATAAAATTAAAAGGTAATTAAAAAAACTTTTTGACATTCAAATTTATTCAATAACATATCTACTATTTAGTTCCACTATTTTCAGTTTTCAAGCAAAATTTCATGAATTACATCCAAGAACTTTTTATCTTTACTGAACAAAGAAGTGCCTTTTGTATCCACTTTTGATAAATTGAAATTTTAATTTGAGAAGTCAGTAAAGACCAGAATAATTAACAATATCTGCTGGATATAATAGATAAGTGAAAACTTCTCAGGCAAGCTCAAGATTAAATTGTACACTTTCTCTTAACTAATTTTGAATGCTTTTCAGCAGTTGATGTCTTCACTGAGTCTATAATTGAAAGCAGTATATATTCAAATCAATAATTTAGTTCTATAAAAGAACTTCATAGTAGAGGACACTTTTCCAATCACACCATACATACTTTGGCTTAAAAGTAGCTTTTAATATTGCTCATTTTATTTCCCTCATAATCTCTTACACTTCACATTGTTGTAAAATATCAATTTTTTATCACTTAAAATATTCAAACTATTATCTTCATCTTCATTGTTATACTCACAATGCCTCAGCTGATATGTCCTTCAGCCTTCATCAGGTGTTTCATGTCAAACTTGGGAGCCTATACAAACCTCAAACTGAACCCTTTATTTAATCCATAGGGATAGATTGTTCTAATTCCATTAACCATGATTGGTTACAAGTGTTAACCTGTAGTAAGTATTCCTAGTTATTTTACCTGTAGTTGGGATTGAACCAGTAACCTCCAGATGATATCACTCAGAAGCACTTTCCAACCAAATGTCTGCTGGACATTTTTATCATTCTTCACAAAACATAATATTTAAGGTAGATTTAAGTAGTGAATCAAACATGGAAAGTTTGTTCTTTCTTTTTGGTTAAATGGAAGTTGTAAATCAAAGCAACCAACAAAATCAAATTGGTACAAATCATTTTCAGTACTTGGCTTGGACATTTTGAGTATGTTGGCTATCATTTGCAATGTATGATATTGGTTATTCCTAAATGATATCTTGATTTAATCATGATCAAATGGTCTGCCTGACCATTAATAATAATGAAGCTTTGCAAACCACTTTTGTCCTTCATAGTATCTTCTCAATAAACTGCACAAATTCTTTTATTTCTATCTTTCTTTAAAAAAAATGCTAAAAATGTTGCTTATTTTCTTCCAGCTCCAGTCTTAAAATCAATTGCATACTGATATGACAGGTCACACAATATATAATAGTGATCATTTTTAGTTAAAACTAAACATTAATTTCATCTAATGACAAAAACTGAATATCCGTTCGGACAACTCAATAAGTGATAGATATTTATTTAGCTAAGTGAGAGAGAAATATGTTGTAAGGATTGAACTCATTATACTAGTGAATGATCTACGAGATTGTCTTGCCATTACCCTATGACAGGTCTCATTGATATGTATAAGTAATTCTGCTGATAAGCAATTGTAACAAAAGTAAAGTAAAATAAAAGCAATTTATATTCTTAAAAAAGCAAAAGCAATCAAAGAAAAAAGCTCAAATGGGGATGTTTTTAAACTCAGGTTAAATAGGAAGAAAAAGCCCAGTCCAGAAAGAATATTTATAACAAGCATTTGAAAATTTAATTTCTTAAAAAACAAAAAGAAAAGAATCAGATCAAAAATTCTGCAAGATACATTTAAAAATAAATGTCTACTTAATAGTTTTGTTTCACTACAAGAAAATCTATGTAAACCAAAATTATAGCCTTCATAGGACTGATAATTATGCAAGATATTCTAAAACTGTAAGTGCACCAGTTTTGTTAAACTCATTCATGAATTCTGGCAACTTGTATTAACTATATCAGTTGCATAGTAATATTAAACTAAATGTTTTGTGACTAATGAAGTAGAATTACTTAAGATTTGAAATTTTAAAGAATATCTCACAATCACATGATAGAATCTTTCACATATATTCCCAAGTAATTATCATCTCTTTGAGCATTTTCAGATTCAATCCAAGTCAACAATCTACCAGCTATTATTTTGGTTTGCAAAGATTTTCTAGTCTCAAAATATATAGATAGAATATTTTCATTACGAAGGCTTATAGAATCAAGTGAATATATTTTAATATGAAAAGCTAGAATTTTTCCAATTCTTAATCAACCACTTTAGGAGAAACAAAAAAATCATTTTAGTCTAACAAGTTGTTATTTGTAAAATCACATTTTTGAAATTGGTAGATTAAGCCATAACAAACGGCTA
The DNA here is from genome assembly GCA_963585895.1 of Sepioteuthis lessoniana. Classification (NCBI taxonomy): domain Eukaryota; kingdom Metazoa; phylum Mollusca; class Cephalopoda; order Myopsida; family Loliginidae; genus Sepioteuthis; species Sepioteuthis lessoniana. Next base: position 70,176 of record CAUZXS010004833.1, read on the forward strand.
TATAAAAATATACTACTAATAGAAATGTCCATGATAAATTTTCTAAGCAGCCAAAACATTTAATCGTGATACTTAAAAATTTTTTTAACTACCATTAATGATTTGTAAATTAATGAAACATTTTTTTCTGATTAGAAAGCCCAAAAGATTCAATTTTTAATAGACTGGATCAGAAGTTAAATAAAAGATGAAAATTCTCTAGAAAATGAAAAAAAAACATTAAATGTAGCAAAATTTATAGCAAAATAAATAAATAAACAATAAATAAAACCAATTAAAGAAATATATTCTCATATGTTTCAACCTTTACTAAGAAATTTTATTCTTATTCATTTTTTCCCCTGTTTTTCAAATCATCCTAATAGGAAAATCAATTTTGTGACAGCTAATTAATGTAAGAAAGGAAGCCAGGAAAAAAAACCTTTTGAAAAAACCGAAAATTAGTAGCTATATATAAAATATTTTCTTTGAAGATCAATAAAGTTATTGATTAAGAGATTGGATAAAGTGTTAATCGAATCAAGGAAAAATATGAGGTTAGTTGCATTATCTTGAAAGATTCTTGGAAATTATGCTTTCAGTATACTAAATTCTGCTTACCATCAGGAGGATCTTCCTCTGAGTAAGGGTTGGGGGTCGCTGAAAGAATATTCATGAGTGAAAACAACTTAATTTGGTTTCATACTGATTTAAAATGATACTATCAACAAATTTAAGGTTTGCAAAATAAAATGTTTCTTAAAATATAAATTAAAACAACTACTAAACAAGTAAATATGTCATTTGAAGTCAAAGAAATTGATGAAAAGTTTTAATTTTATGGTATTTTCATTGGTTTTGTTACAATATTCGTAGCCACTTATTCTATTTATCAAAAACATATTGGGTATTTCATACAAACTACTGATGAAGTTTGTACTACTACTACTACTTCTTCATCATCATCAGCCTACTACTACTACTACTCCTTGTGAGTTCTTAACACCAACATTAGCTAATATTTTTTCATTTGTGTCTGAGTGACAGCAAATTGCCTCAGGTCTCCAGGACTCTTCTTAGTATTCATGCCAATCTTAACAATGCTGTAGTCAGGGTGGTCTTGATTTGTTCTCTGATTTCCAACTCTTCCAGTTCGTTTATCAAACTTTTGGGGATTGTTCCAAGCATACCAATTACAATTGGTATCACCATCACCCTCATGTTCTACAGCTTCCTTAGTTCTCTGGCAAAGTCCAAGTACTAGTTTCTCTTTTACAGTGGTCTGCTGAGACAGCAAAATCCTCTACTAGGCAGGCTCACTTTTTTTTTGTTAATTATCACTAGGTCTGGTCTTCTAACCAGGATGAGGTGATCTGTTCGTATCTGAAAATCCCAGAGAATTTTATGTGTCTCATTCTCTAGGGAAGATTCTGGTTTGTGCATATACCATTTGGTAGTATGGTCAAATTTCAATCTCTAAATCAATTTCCAGTGGATCATCTTTCCCAACCTGTTGTGTCTGGTTTTATACTCCTTTCAGGATAGTTTGCTACATTTGCTTATTTTGTGATTAATCATTGTCCCTGTCACCACATAACCTATACTTGTTATACTTATCAATTTTTACTTTAATATAATTGGTCCTTATTGTGTTGTTTTGGGTTGCTATCAGAAGAGATTCAGTTTCTCTCTTAAGGTTTCTCTTTTGTAGCCAAGTTCAGGTCTTCTCATGTGAGATTTAACCAATACAGTTGTTTTTGTTCCCATTTCTGTTTGCAAGTTATTGTTGCTCTGTTTGTCCTTATATTGTCACTGCTGTTACTGGCTGCTGTAATTAGTCTTTCTTTGCTATTTTTAACATAATCTTCGAGTCCTCATATTGATGCATCCACACTATCTTCAATGCTGGCAAGTCCTCTTTCTCCTTCTTTTCTTGACACATATATTCTGTCTATATCATCTTTCAGATGTAAGGCCTTGTGTGTCATCATCAACTTTCTTGTCCTCTAGTCCATTTGTCTAAGTTCCTCTCGTGTCTATTTTAAGAATGGTCCTGAGTATTTTAGGTGTTTATCCCTTTGATGAGATTTCTGCTGCATAGTTTGGTTTTGAGAAGTTTTCCCACTTGTTTGATGGTGTCTATTTCCAATATCCTCAAAAATTTGTAATTTTCCTTTTCTCTAAGTGTTCTGATTCTTTCTTGATTTAGCAGTTCCATTCCTTCCATTATTTGTCTTTTTCCACTTTTCATTATGAGTATGGCACATTTTTCTATGCCAAATTCCATTCCTATATCCTGGCTGTATATTCTTATTGTTTGTATCAGCCTCCAATTCTTAGTCATTTTTTTCAATCGGTTTGATGTCATCCATGTACATAAGGTGATTAATCTTTTCTTGTAATTTTGTAAATTTGTAGCTCCCAATGCACTTCTTAAGGATGTAACTAAAAGGGTATCATTGCTATTTCAAATAGCAATGGCAAAAGCATATCTCGCTGGATTTTCACTTCTGCTAAGTGATTTTTTCCACCTGCTGTTAATTCCATGATGAATTTTCTGACTTAGTTATCTTGTAAATTTTCAGACAATCTACTATCCAAGTTTGCAGGACCATATCATAGGCCTTTCTCTAGTCAATCTATGACATGGCTACATTTTTTCACCTCCCCTTGCTCACCTTGAAGATGTGCTGATCAATGTACAGTAAGTCACCAGTTTCTCTTGTTCCCCTGTAGCATCTTTCTGTTCTTCTGCAGCATACAAGTAATAGATCCACTCTCTAATCTGTGCAGTTAGAATTTTCCACATCATAGATGATATATCCATGGGGGAATATACTCAGTATAAAAATGACTCCACAAGAAGTGTAAGTATAACAAGTTATCATTCGAAAGTACAAGATACAAATAATATATGGACACTCGATTGTATCTTGAATGCCAGAGTGTGTACTCTTGCTTCTCTCACTTGGTTACCGCTTACTTGTGTCTTTTATAGACCAAGTAATCCAATCACAGGGATTTCAGAATCTTCCACTATATCACCTTCCCCCGAGCTAAATTCTTCACCGAATTTTGCTATCAGTATTTCTTTCTTTTAGGATTAAGACATAGGTGTTTAGTCCTCTTCCTTTTCCTACTACTAATTCTCCTCTCAGTCCGTGTACTTTCATATTTAGAAGAATCAGTAGTTTTTGTTTTGTTGTTTCCTCTATCGACATTCAAACGTTCATGGGTAGTTTTATTTGAAAAGAGTCATACAATACCTCCATTGGTATTTCTTCATTGTTTTGGACGGTTTCTATGTATCGGGGTCTCAATTGATTAATATGTCTCTTACAGACAAACTTTGATCCTTGATTTATGTAGATAACTCTCCCGATTCTTCTAGTTACAATACCATCCTCCCAAAAACATTTTCCAGCCCGATAGTTCCTAAAGAAGACTTTATTCCCTTCTTTATATGATTTATAGTTCATCTTTATTTTCGTATAGGTCTTCTTTCTATTTGGCAACAACCTGTCAAATACTGAATGTATTTTCCTTGCATACATGATCTCGGCAGGTGATAAATTTCCCTTTATATTCTGATTGGGCATTATTCTGTAAACCATCAGAAAAGTTTGAATGCTTTTCTCTTTGGTGTCAAACCCTTTGGCTTTTTTTAATGCTCATTTAAATGTATCAACAAACCTCTCTGCCTGCCCGTTTGATTGAGGACTACGCGTTCGATTGCTAACGAATCACAATAAACTTTAAATTCACTTCCAGTGAACATCATTCCATTGTCACTTACTATGGTATTAGGGACTCCCAGCTGACTAAACACTTCATTTAGCGCTCTTATCGTATTTGTAACTGTTGGGTGTTTATACTTGAAAACTTCTGGCCATTTAGAGTAGCTATCTACGATCAACAAATAATAATATCCATTTAATGGTCCTGTGTAGTCCATATGAATACGTGACTAAGGGATATCCATCTTTGGCCAGGGCTGAGTTCTTACTGGTGGTGATTTGGCGGCTAATTGATACCCTTTACAATGTCTTAGCAAATCCTGAATGTCCTGGTCCATTTTCGGCCAATATGTGTAACTTCTCATTAAGGATTTCATTCTGGATATACCTGGATGACCCAAATGAAATTTTTTCAAAACTTTCTTTCGTAAGACACGTGGTATTACTACTCTTTACGCATACATCAAAGTTTCGTCACATATTGAAAATGGCAATACTTTTATTTTTTTTATTTTTCTCATTCCCTTTCACTTGTTTATTCATGTTGATTATGTACTCATCCGTTTTTACTGCTTTTTTAATTTCTTCCAGCGTAACTGGTAATTTGCAATCGGTATTAATCAATACTTCCGTTAGTTCTTGTTCTTGCTTCAATGCTGCAATCATTGTTTTTTCCAACAGTTCAGCGTTGTCTGGAATTAGTCTCAAAAGACCATCCGCATGTGCAATTTTCTTGGATAGCATATATTGTATTTCGTAGTTGTAATTTAATAAAATCACACTCCATCTTTGTAACCTATTTGCGGAATGGGTAGGAACACCATTTTTCAACCCCAAAATCAACAAGAACAGTTTATGGTCGGTTTGTAGAACGAATGTTCTCCCGTGAATAAATCTATGAAATTTTTTCACAACATATGTTATTGTGTGTCCCTCCTTCTCAATTTGACTATAATTTCTCTCCACAGGTAGTAAAGCTCTTGAAGCATGAGCTATAGGTTTTGTTACTCCATCCTCAAATTTGTGTAGCAGCACGGCCCCTATGCTATAATCACTTGTGTCTGAAGTTACAATTAACTCTTTTTTCGGATTATAGTGGGCTAAAGCTAAATCTGATTATAAGCACTTCTTTATTTGATTAAATGCATTGTCGCATTCTTTAGTCCAGCACCACTTTTTATTTTTACTCAATAACTTATTCAATGGAACTTTCAATTCGTGTATATTAGGAATATATAAATTGTATTAGTTTGCTAAACTAAGAAATGATTGTAGTTCAGTTACGTTATCCGGAATAGGCATATTTTTTATGGGTTCCGTTCTTTTTGGGTTCGGTCTTCTTCCTTCATGATCGATTATCTGACCCAAATATTCTATTTTGTTCATACAAAATTCGCAATTTTCAAGTCTAACCTTAAATTCATATTTCTCAATTCTTTCAAAAACTTCTCGGACATGATTTTTGTGTTCCTCAAAATTTTCACTTTTTATTGATATATCGTCTAAGTATACCACCGCATATTCCAGACCAGAAAGCATCGTATCCATAATTTGCGGGAATAGACTCGGTGCTACCTTCAGACCGAAAGGCAACCGTCCCAGTCGATATAAACCTCTATGTGTGTGAATGTTTAGATACTTTGTACATTCTTCTTCTATTTTGACTTGCAGATAAGCTTCTGACAAATCAATTTTCGAGAAGACTTTGCCTCCATTAAACTTTGAAAATATTTCCTCCAATGTGGGAAGTGGATATGTGTGATCCCTTAGACATTCATTCAGTCTGGTTGAGAAATTCGAGCAGACCCTTATCTTATCATTTTTCTTTTTCACGTAGACTGTAGGTGGTGCCCATTCCGAGTAGTCTACTTTTTTAATAACTTCATTTTCTTCTAATCTCTGTAACTCTTTGTCTATCATTTCTAACGATGAAAACGGGACTTTTCTTTTTGGCTTGAATACTGGTTTTACGTTGTCTTTGAGTTCAAATCTCATTTCAGTCTTCGTACAACAACCAAATTTGTCCACAAAAACTTAATTAAATTCGCTTTTTAACTTATTCACAAAGTTTTCAGTTTTTTTAACTTTCCCATACTCAACGGATTTAACCTCCTACAAAACACGTTTATTGGCTTCTCCCATGAATCAAATAAAACTATTAAGTCAACGCCGAATAAATTTGCATTTTTCCCTGCTATGACATAGATCTTTGTTTTATGTGTTTTGTGATTGAGTGTTACTTTAGCATCAAATTCTCTTTGAATTTTAGCTTGCTTCTCGAAATACCTCTTGCTATTTTGCCTGTATTTCGTAATTCAGGTTTGCCTATCTTTTTCCAGGTAGTTTCATCAATTGTAGAAATGTCATTCCCTGTATCCAGCAAACAAGTAATATTTCGACATTTAACTTTCATGTCTACATATTTTCTTTTCCCGTTATTTTTCATAACTTTTGATAAAACTGCATTTATCTTTTTAGGCCTCTGATAATTTCTCTTTCTACACATAGAAGCCTTATGCCCCGTCTGAGAACATTTGAAACAAATCTTGTTCCTAAAATAACATCTACTTATAGTATGATTCAAACTTCCACATGCTTTGCAATAAATTTTTCTCCCATAGAGTTCTTTTACCCTTCTTTCATAAGGTTCATTTTCCTTTCTTTCTTTATAGTCATGTTTGACTTTATCTATTCGGGCAATATTTTTTTGTTCAATACATATTTATCCCGTCTGATATTAATTAATTTCTGACATACTTACAATACTTTTTGCAATGTTATCTTTGTATCTTGTTCTAACATTGTCAATATCTTTGACCGAATCACTTTATCCTTATTTGATGTCAAGCCCTGTACAAATATTAAACACTTAAACATGTCCTCCTTAAGGTCTTTAAGTTTGAACCGTTCACACTGGGCATTTACTTCCCCAGTGTATGCTACAAAATCTTCATCGTCTTCTTTAATTATGTTCAAACATTTATACCTGGTATGAAACAAACTATCCCGTTCTCCAAACATTTTGGATAGATTTTCTATAGAGTCTTCAAACGACATCTCTTCCGGTTTATTCGGCAATATGTAATTCGTATATTTCATATTCTCATGAGCGCCTAACTTTTGTAGTACTAACATAATTTTTTCTTCGTTGGACCATGCTTGACACCTTTTTGCAAAAATTGTTTCATACCTTTTGAAGTATGCAGGAAAAGTTATTCCTTCCTCAGGTTTATAAATAAATTCTGACCGCGAGTTTGCTATGCCCTCTGCAGAACAAGTGTTCGAACCTTTTTCCCGTTCGCCTTGCTCCAACAATATTTTTTGCAAAATGTCCTGCCGGTTTACAATTTGTTTTTGCACATCTGTCTGTTGTTTCAGTTAATCTGCTTGTTGTTTCTGGAAATTTTCTTGTCATTGTAACTGTTGTACTGCGGCGCCTAGCATTTTTGTCAATTCTGTTAATTGTTCCATATTTAGCATAAAACAAATATGTAAAACAAAATCCAACCAAACAGTTGACCAACAATTAAATAGTTTTGGCCAGAAAGACGTAGTTTTACTTTTTCTTTCAATTGTTGTATATTGACCTTCGACCCGGACCAAACATGCCATTCCAAAGTGATGCACCCAAAGGAAGTGACACATTCCGATGGCAGTTATGAGAAGAAATCGCATAGGCGGGCTTGGCTGAAAAAATGAGACAAGGTAAAAATCCCATGGTACACTCATGCACCGGAAGAGAGTGATCTGTGAACTGCATGACAGTTATTTCCGCTTGATGACGATCAAACATGCCATTCCAAAGATTGAGTGGGCGATTGAACTATTATATAACTCGGTGGAGACAGGAAGTCAGTGAGTTGGAGATCAGATGAGTTAGAGACAAGGTGTGGTAGAGAAAGCCACCACCCAGCAGAAGGGGCCCTTAGGACCACCAGTGAGTTTGGAGACCAGACCGGTTGGTGAGAAGATGCTGGAATGAGAACGTCCCAGAGAGGCTGGACCCCCAGGCCCCCGGTTGAGCAGCCCAGGAGAACGAGAACGACACACGGCGATGTCTGGAGGGGCTAGGGAGGTCAATATGTTGCAATCTTTGTTCAGTCTCCAACTCCCTCTCACACGCAAACCTTACAATAAAGTGAGAGGTATAGTTTTTAAAGAAGTCTTCGCTCGTCTTCATTCATTGCGTCAATATGTATTCTGCATGTATATGTGTGTATATGCATGTTTATTATATGAGTATACAACACAATGAGGAGGGGGAAAGCCAAAAAACAATTTATCTTAGTCGGTTTTTTATTTATTCACGCTCGTTTGAAGTACTTCAAATCCTTGTTATATTTCCGGGTGTGTTGAAAATTTTTTTTTTCTTCAACTGGTGCACCTAATACGGTGACCAAAAAAACTCTATGTTGTTCGTCCAATCTTATAGATTGGATGGGAGTTCGTTTTACGAATCCTTCGTTGCCAAATCTGGTATAGATTTGGGTGTGAGTTTGTACTTGAATCCCTCATCGCCAAATCTGATATAGATTTGGGTGTGAGTCCGTTCCTGAATCCCTCGTCGCCAAATCTGATATAGATTTGGATGTGAGTCCATTTTCAAATCCCTTGTCGCCAAATCTGATATATCTCTGGGGGGAATACATTTAGTATAAATAAGATTCTACATGAAGAGTAAGTATAACAAGTTATCGTTCGAAAGAACAACGTACAAATAATATATGGACACTCGATTGTATCTTGAATGCCAGACAGAGTAATCGATTCACAGGGGGTTTCAGGATCTTATACTAAGTCAATAGATATACATGTTCTCAGTCTATAGTTCCTGAGGATGGTTCCTTTTTGGAGTTTGAGTTTTGTTTAACAGCATATCAACCTCTGTGAGTCATTTAATGCCAGAAGGGTTAAATTGGTTTGGTTTTTTGTGCATGTTTTAGGTTTTAAGGTATGAGTTTTAGTTATGTTTTATTATATTTGACTAGATTTTGATGAAGAGGTTTTCTTTTAGAAAGCTTAAGATTTCTTCTGATTTGGAGTTTTTGAAGAGGTCCTTTAAATTTGGTATGTTTTAGGCGAATTTGTCTGAACGTGTCACAGTTTATGAGAATGGGTTTGACCGTGGCCGTCGCAATAATACCAAGGCCAGCCAGATCTTCAGATTCCAGTGGCTGACATCACTATCAGTAGATATTAGTTTTATTTACTACACAGCGTCTTTCAGCGTTGACTGTTTCAGAACCAAACATGGCTTCCCCATGTGTTGTACCAAAATGCAAAGGGAATTATAAAAATGGCCCTAGAGTTCATTGTTTTTCGTTTCCAAAAAGTAAGCATTTATTTGATAAATAGAAACATGCCATTAAAAGGGAGATTTTATCACAAGTCCATTCAGCAAGGTAAATAGTTAAAATTTTAATCACCATTTATTTCAACAGGCGCTAAATTCAAAATTTGTTAAAAAATTAGTTTTGTCGTGGCACAAGAAAGCAGTTTTAATATTTAAACTGGAGCAAAAAAAACTTGTTAAACATTATATTTTCTAAAAATATTTTCTAAAAATATTTGAATTAATTATTCTTAATGATATTTTATATAAGAAAATTGTGTTTTCTTTTCAATGAAATATTGAAATAAAAATTCTTAGAAAACGATCGTAAAATCTTTTAATATTTCTATACTTGAAACTTAATGAATCATTTTTAAACATGAAAAAAATATCCCTGAATTAATTTTTTTGTTCATTCTTGAATGACCAAAAACTACAAAATTTATTCTTTAGTCAATTTTAAAAGAATTTGTTTTATTTTTAAGATTTTTTTTTTATTTGAAAACTCTGTAAAATTCTTTGTACGAAAAGTCAAGTCACTATTGCTGAAAATTGAAATTTGAAAATGATGACTTAAACTTTGTTTAAACCTATTATTTCTGAATACGTTTTGAATTTATTTGAAACATAAAGGTTTAAATCACACCACCACACTTGAATTTTAATACATAATTTAAAAAATATTTAATTTTTAGAAAATATTTAGCACAAAATGAACACGCTAACACACTCAAAAATATTTTCCAAACATTTTTTTCCTTTTTTGATGATTTGAAA
>CAUZXS010004834.1:5000-12500 GCA_963585895.1 Sepioteuthis lessoniana
TATGGGAAATAGAGAGGGGTGCATACCCGAAATATGGCACATCTATAGGGATACATACCCAAAAATATGGTACATAGATTGTTAGAGATACCCGAACACATGACAAACAGTGATAGATACTCGAAAATTTGGCGCATAATGATAGATACTTGAAAATATATCTTATAAATTGGTATGGCTACCCGAAAATATATCTAATAGATAGGAGAGCATACCCAACAATATTCCACTTAGATAGACATGGATACCAAAAAATATGCCACATAGATTAGGATGGATACTTGAAAATATAACGCATAAATATCTTAAAATATAGCACACAGGGATAGGTATCCGAAACATGGCATCTAAAGATAGATAGATAGATAGATAGATAAGGATAGACTGAAATAAATATGATTAGAATGATATCAGTTGATAGATAGATAGATAGATAGATAGATAGATAGATATGAACAGAGACAGAGAGACAGAAAAATGATAAGGATAGACTGTAAAAATATGATTATAATGATATCACTTGATAGATAGATAGATAGATAGATAGATAAGGATAGACTGAAATAAATATGATTAGAATGATATCAGTTGATAGATAGATAGATAGATATGGAGAGATAGATACAAAAATCGCTACTCTCATACTTAAATGAAAAAATTGTTTGATATTATCTGACTCAAATGTAACTCCTGCAAAAAAAAAAAAAATGGTGTTACTTGGCCTTGGTTGAATTGATTCAATTTTAATTGATAGCCAGCCATGTTTAAAAATATTTGAAGCTGCCTGCTATTGGTTAACGAACGCATCTTATAAGATGTATTACTACTAGGTAATGTGATCCACTCTCGACCCTCTAAACTTGCAACATTGATCCAGCTCTTTACTTTTGGGGTACTTCTTCGGACTGGGATCTTTAGCAAGTTAGAGCCCAAACAATTACTACTGGGTAGCTAGTTCGATCTTCTTTATCTCATCTCTGCTGAGTCAGACAAACATATCTCAGTTTCTTTACAATACACACAGGTACTCAGTTGTCTCATATTTAAATAGCGCACAGGCTTATAAGTGCTTAACTTCAGACCTTCCTATAATAATTGCTATTTACTTATCTTTTCTTACTACGGCGCACAAACAGCAGGTTGTTTACCTTACCTACTATAATTCTTTTGTAGTCACTCATCTCAGAACTGAATAGGGTTATTGTTGCTTAACTTCAGTGCGAGAAACTTCAATTTTCTCCGTATACTCATATTTCTTGACTTGTAAGCTCGGTCGTTTGGGTTTAGAATACACTGACTTTATCGCCTGCGGCGAGGTGAAATCCCATGAAATGGTGTATCCTTGGTAAGTTGCATGATTCTATGATACTAAGCTGCATTGTGAGACTCCAGTTTTGGAGATCTGAAGAGTGCGGTGTCAACCCTTCAGTGACACCATGGTCAAATTTGACCCCGATTAGAAGTACCTGTTAAGGTCCTTCCAATAGGTCAAATTGATCTGATTAAAGTTATTCAAGAAAAATACTTGATGCCATATGATTATAAATTGCTTATATCAAAAATAGTGTCTGTATTGCAATATGGATGCACTAGATGGACGCTAACTAAACGTATGAAGAAAGAGCTTACAGAAAGAGAATACAAGAATGATTCGAGCAATATTAAACAAGTCCTGGAAGCAGCACACCACAAAGCAGCAGCTGTACGGCCACCTACCACCCATCACAAAAACAATCCAAGTTAGACGAACCAGACATGCTGGACACTGTTGGAGAAATAGGGACGAACTCATAAGTGACATACTCCTGTGGACCCCTTCACATGGACGGGCAAAGGCAGGACGCTCTGCTAGAACCTATATACATCAGTTCTGTGCCGATACAGGATGTAGCCTTGAAGACCTACCCTGAGCGATGGACAATTGAGAAGGGTGGCGGGAGAGGGTCAGGGAGATCCGTGCTGGCAGCACGACATGATGATGGTGGTGATGATGATAATGGTTTATCAAGGTGTATGTTCAGTTATTTGAAACCATACACCTTTTAGCTGACTTGCAGGGGCTATAGAATTTACCGACTGCATCTCTGCAGAAGGCTAAAACCCCGTCTATGATTGTCCTGGATGACATTAAGCAATCTGATGGTGAGGATGCAGTAAATCTGGAGCTTTGAGGAATACGGAGTACCCATTTATTGCCATTACTCTCAGGTCCACTCTGGAACGGAGCGATAACACCTGATCGGGTCCTATCTATGGGTTCAATTGAGCTGTTTGAAATTTAATCTATGTGTAAACAAATTACTTATGCTACATTGAATTCTTTGAGATGGAACTGTTTGATCATTTAACATTAGGTAAACAAATGACTGATATTTAATAGAAATGTTTGTGATACATAGTAATACTTGGTATCATTTAACTGTGTGCAAAAAATGATTAATAGTAAATAGAATTATTCGTGTGAGAAATACGTGAAACCATTTAACTGTGAGCCAAAAAAAATGAGCTCAGGCTCATTTTAAAATATTACCAACAAAATGTGTTTATAAATCACATTTGGTATATATGAATAAACAGGAATTGGTATTAAATAACCTACAAGGTTTGATACACATAAAACCCGACCAAATCAAATCTTATATATTTAATTTATATGTAAAACAGTGATCTGGCATTAAATAATCTACAGTGGTTGATATGCTATGAAACCCAATCAAACCAAATCATATATCTGCAATAGATATATATAAACATGATTTGGCATTAAATGACCTATAAAAGTTGATATGCCATAAAACCCTACCAAACTAAATCCTATATATTTAATATATATGTATAAAGAGGATATGGCATTAAGTAACCTACAATGGTTGATATGCCATAAAACCCTACTAAACCAAATCCTATTTATTCAATATATATGTATAAAGAGGATTTTGCATTAAATAACCAACAAGGGTTGATACACATAAAAACCAACCAAATCAAGTCTTATTTGTTTCTTTTGTTTCTTTTGTTTTACGGCATATCAAACTCATCGATCATTTAATGCCGAATCAAATTAAGGAAAATAAGTCTGAAAAGAAATTCAAAGGAGAGGTCTTAGGAATTAATGATAAACTTTAGATAATTAGTTGGTTATTTGTTTTTTATTAGGTGTTTATTTGTAGGGAATAATGATCATTAAAAAAAACCAAACAAACTGTGAAACAAGTTGGAAAAGCGATCAGTTTGTTAGAATATATCTAGTAAAGAAAGGGTTTATAGTAGTAATTTGGTCTTATAGTAAATTTCTTTTGATTTTTGTGCATAACTTGACTGTTTTTAGAAATGATATCACATTATTTATTTCAGTGTTTGGAACAATTCCTTTGTATTGTTTGCATTATAGAACGCTTTTCTTATATGGGCTAGGTCAGTACGTTCAAAAATCATGTATCTAATATATAGGTATGAAAAATGATCTGGCATTAAATAACCTACAGTGGTTGATATGTCATAAAACCCAACCAAAAAAAAAAAAAAAAAAGCTTGACGGCAACTACACAAGAATGCTGAGAGCAATTTTGAACGAGTTCTGGAGGCAACATCCTACAAAGCACCAGCTGTACGGCCACCTACCTCCCATTACGAAAACTATCAAAGTTAGACGAACCAGACATGCAGGACACTGCTGGAGAAGCGGGGACGAGCTAATAAGCGATGTTTTACCAATGGATCCACCTCACATGGCCAAGCAAAAACAGGGAGACCAGCTCGAAACTACATACAGCAGCTCTGTGAGGATAGGAGATGTAACCCTGAGGACCTGCTAGAAGCGATGAACAATAGGGAAGAGTGGCGAGAGAGAATTAGGGATATCCGTGCTGGTGGTACGACAAGATGATGATGATGATGATGATATATGTACTAAATTGATTGGGCATTAAATAGTTATGTATAAACATGATTTTAAATAGCCCACCATGGTTGATATGTCAAAACCAAACCAAACTATATAACACTGAGCAAACAAATGACTATTATCCAATTTACCAACCCCTCCGCTCGGGCAGGATATGACACAAGGTCAATTTTTAAGCGAAGTTTAGCAGGTTTGAATTCAGAGTTTTCCTTCTCCTAGACTAGTTGCCTCACCAAGGCTGAAGAACCAAGTCTGCCCTACTATTTACCCATAACTAGAGGGAGAATAATTGGAGTCATACCTTTCCCAAGGGTATTAGCGCTATGTGAAATGCAATCAGTCTCGTCCAGGATTTGAACTCGTGTCGCCGTGCCCATATCCTACGACGATAACCATTACACCACGGGCACCTCCCCAAACAAATGACTATTATTAAAAGAAAATAATTACAAAAAACCATTTAATTATTTGTTTTATATAAAAATACATAAGACGGCACGTTAATACCATTGGGCTATTTTATGCGTTGGAATTAAAGAATTGCGTAAATTACTGGGTGGAACGATGAAATTGTCGCCTTAGAAAAGACGACATGATTCCATTTCCGTTTAATGACCAGAGTGGACCAGATTGAAGAGAAAGAAATTAAGAGGAAGAATAAATCTTGGAAACAATGAAAGAAAAGGAAAGAGATAGAGAGGGCATATAGGGATGACAGAAAGAGAAGAGTAGAAGAGGCGAGAGAGAGAGAGAGAGAGAGAGAGAGTGAGAGAGGGGAAAGATGTAAGAGACAGACTGAGGAAGCAAATACAAAAAGCAAATGAATACAAAAAAGAGAAAGAAGGAAGAAAAGAGATAAAGAGAGGAAGAAAAAGATGGAAAGAAATAGAGAAAGTGAGTGTGTGTGTGTGTGTGCGTGAGAGAGAGAGAGAGAGAGAGAGAGAGAGAGAGAGAGAGAGAGAGAGAATTTGAGAATGACCGAAGGAGAAATTGAGTAGATAAAATGGAATGAGAAGCAGAATGAAGAGGAGAAAAAAAAAGAGAGAAGGAATGTGAGTGATAAATATACAGGGTGGAACGACAAAATTGTCGCCCTAGAAAAGACGACATGATTCCATTTCCGTTTAATGAAAACCGGTTTTCTTTTTTTTTTGTTGCAGACCATATACTAGTTAGCCAGTTGTGTACAAATCCCAAGAGCGATAGGAGCCTTCTATCATGTCTGAAAGTGACACAATATTCAACGAGCGAGATCGGAGATGCGCCGCTATACAAATCCTGCCCTCTACCGATCCAAGTTATGACAACAGGACCATTGCCAGCACCCTCAGAATGCAAATCCGGACGGTTCAACGTGCCCAGAGTGATCAAAACAAAGTTTCCGGCTACGGTTATGGCCTTTGGTGTGGTTTCAAGAGAGGGCCACATCATGCCACCTCACATCTTCGAAGTCGGCTTGAAAGTCAACACCAAAGTGTACCTGGATTTGCTGAAAAGTGTGGTGATCCCCTGGTGCAATCAGGTGGCTGGTGGCAGACCCTGTGTGCGGTAGCAGGACTCGGCGCCGGCCCACAAGTCCAAAGAGACCCAGGCTTGGCTTCAGAAGGAGTGCCACTACTTTGTTCCCTTCTCTCACTGCCCCCTCTCCTCCCCCGACCTGAACCCGCTGGTCTACTTCGTTTGGTCATACGTCGAGAACATCACCAACATGACCTCCCACAACACTAAAGCCAGCCTGATCGCCGCCATCCGCCGAGTATTCGCTGAGCTCCCGCCGCTTGTGGAAAAGGCATGCTCCTAGTTCCGGATCCGTATTGAAGCGGTGATTGAGGCTGAAGGTGGCTACATTGAATAGATGCCAGCTCTACTACATAATCAAGTTATCTGAATTGATTTTTTCAAAAAAAACTTTTAAAATAAAGCTGTACTGTTGCTTTCTTTAAGACGACAATTTTATCGTTTCACTCTGTATACGTTTATATTTACATTTTTTGTATTGCTTCTCAAGATCTTTTTACGCATAAAGATGATTTCAAGTTCTCCGATCTCATACTAAGATTTTATACTTGATTATATGGATTCAAATAACTATTTCTGTTTAATCATGATTTATTTGCAAACAGTTATATGGTTTCAAGTAGTTCGACTAACAAGCGACATCAGACACGAGAAAACGTTAACGCGGCTAAGGAAAGGAAACCTTAAAAGAGAATCTGAATCTCCCCTAATAGCAGCACAAAATAACACCATGAGGACTAACCATATCAAAGCAAGAATAGATAAGGCGCAACAAAACAGCCGATGTAGGTTATGTGGTGATAGAGACGAAACGGTCAATCACATAATAAGCGAATGCCGTAAATTAGCACAGAAAGAGTATAAGACTTGGCAAGACTGGGTGGGCAAGGTGATCCACTGGGAATTGTGCAAGGAATTGATCTTTGACCATAGAACAAATGGTATATGCACAAACCAGGATCTGTTCTGGAGAATGACACGCACAAAGTCCTCTGGAATTTTGAGACAAACGGATCACCTAATCTCGGCCAGACGACCAGACAATATCATCAACAAAAAAGAGATAACTTGCAGGATTGTGGACTTTGCTGTCCCGGCTGACCACAGAGTAAAAATGAAAGAAAGGGAAAAGAAGGATAAGTCCATTGACCTTGCTAAGGGATTGAAAAACTGTGGGACATGAAAGTGACGTTTATAAGAATTATAACTGCTGTTCTTTGTACAGTCACCGAAGGATTAATAAAGGTACTCGAGGACTTTGAAATAAAGGACAAGTGGAGACCACCCAAACTACAACCAATTGAGATCGACCAGAATACTGAGAAGAGTTCTGGAGACTTGAGGACACTTGCTGTCAAACTTCAGTAAAAGACCATCAGCTAATGCTGATGTGAAAAACTCTCAAGGAGTAATAGTAATAATAATGAGATAGAAACGATCACCTAATCTCTGCCAGACAACCAGAAGTAGTGATAGTCAGCAAAAAAAAAAAAAAAAAAAAAAGTAAGAAAAAAAAAAAAAGAAGAGATCCTGCCAAATAGTGAACTTTGCCGTCCTGTCATGCTGAAGCTTTGGGCAATGCGGAGTACCCCTTTATTTATTGCCATCGCTCCCAGGTCAACTCTGGCCCGAACTGGTAGCACCTAATAGGGACATCTATGGGCCAAATAGAACTAAACTGCTTACTGAACAGTTTGAAATAAAACTGTTTGGGCATTTGAACTGCGTACTTATGCTAATCTAAATTGTTTAAAATAGAACTGTTTTTACATTTAACTGCGTGTAAAGAAGACGTTGTACTTATACTAAACTGAATTATTTGAAATAGGGGTCTTGCTACTTAGACGAGGATACTGTTAGTATATTTCAAGCCTTTCTCACAGTCATATTCTGTGCGTATTGTATAAGGTTATTTTTCAATATGTTGAAATTCACATACATTTAATAAGGTACTTATACATATTCCCCAACCCCTCCACTCGGGCAGGATATTACACAAGGTCAATTTTTAAGTGGAGCTTAACAGGCTTGAATTCAGAGTTTTCCTTCTCCTGGACTAGTTGCTTCACCAAGGCTGA